>JAKEPQ010000579.1:0-86024 GCA_024500445.1 Entomyzon cyanotis
CACCTGAGACTGGTCCTGCTGCATCTTTGTGGGTGGAAAGTCCTTCCCACAACAAGCAAGTGGCTGTGGCCAGCAGGGGCTCTGCCTCAGCCCCCACTGAGGCTGCTGCACCTGCAGAGCCCTCACTTTCATTTCCGCACCCTCTGAGCCCAGAGCACGAGCTGTGTTTGTCTGTCCCTCTGGGGTAGCATCCTCCCTGCAAAGCCCTCCTGACCCTTGGCCCCCACCCTGCTCTGCATCCTCAGGCAGAACCTCATCCTGGGTTTGGGCTTGCAGCAGCTCCATCCATGGTCATGGCCCAACAGTTCTCATTGGTCTGGGATGGTGTTGGGGACACAGACACTCAACACCCTTCTCTCCTGCTTCTGTCCACACCGCTCAGTGATGCTGGCAGTGCTGCAGGCTCTACTGCCAACAGCCAGAGTTCCTGTCAGTGCCAATCCCCCACGTTCCCTTCCCCCTCCCAGTACTGGGCACGGTGTCCTTCTAATGTGGCATCTTCACTTTCAATATATAAATACATATACTTTAAATAGCTGATAAATGTAATCTTACTAAATTCTATTCTCATATCACAATCATGCCCTGTTATTTGCTTTGGAAACATGGGGCTTCTCCCTTCCAAACTGTTTTTGGATGTCTCCAACATCCTTCTGATGGCTGGACACACACTAAGGTTCTCTTTCCAGTCACCAGCACTTGAACAGTGGGCAGAGTTTAGGTGAGTAAAGCTCTTTTAGAGACTTTCAGGCTGTCCAAGCTCTTCTTGGCTCCATGACAGTCAGATTTTGAGGAAAAATACAGCCCAAAGTCTTATAACCTGGGATTTTCCCATGGCTCTGCTGTGGCTGTCATTGCCCTCATTCCATGGTGCAGCGCAGGACAAGTGTTTGTGGCCATGATGGGCAAGGTGCTCTGTTCAAATTTGAAGGCCTCCAAACCAAAGCGCTCTGAAGCTTCACTTTATAAAAAGTTATGAGAAAGGGAGAGATGCTGCAGCCATCTCCTGAGTTATCCAACATGGGACAGGGCATTCACATGGAACCTTGGTGTCTCTCTTCTCCTCTGTGAGGATCTGTGGGCATTTCTTAGAAATCCGTGGAGGGGTCAGGAATGCTCCTTCATTATTATCCCCTCCTCAGTCATGGCTTTAGCTCTCCTGAAGGGAATGTTTGCTTGGAGAGACCTGAAAAGGCATTCAGACCCTTCTCCAATAAATCGCTTCCCTCACAGCTTTGTGAAGACTAGGTAGGGAAAGGGTCCATACAAGTTCTCTGAGAGAAGCAAAGGCAAATGGGGAAACCTGGAAATTCTGTGAGCTGTAAATGGCCCATTATGTGAGAGAGCAGCTGGAGTCCATGGAGCTGCCCCCAGGACAGGTGAGGATCCAACAGAGAGCTCATGGGTTAGGCCTGGTCCATTTGGGGGACCTTAAGAGCCCCACTAGGTGCTGGAGGGACAACATGGCAGGACATCAGCAATCTAGGAGGTTCCTGTGAATGGGATTTGATGTATTGTTGATAAATTTCTCCTTCAAGTGAGAAAGCAGCTCTGGTGTCCTACCCTGAAGGGGACAGAGGTGCCTGTGATCGAAAAGGAATGACGAATGTCAGAACAGCCACAAAAAATTACAACGTTTCATTAGTAAATTGTACACTTGGCCTGGAAATCGGTGTAATTTAGTCCCTTACATTATTAACACACAGTGGTGGATTTCAAATGAGAGGTGAAAAAAAAAGAGAGAGAGAGAAAGGAAGGAAGAGAGGAAGAAAGAAAGATCACCAATCCTGGCTCCAGCACCAATCCAGCTGATGTGTGTGGGGGGGGGGTGTCGTCCAGGATCCTGGAGGCACCACCTCTTTATGTAGTCTTCATAGATAAGTTTCCCTGCCCTGGAGAGAAGTTTCTCACTTCCTATGCAAATTATCATGCACAGTTTGTTCTTTTAGACATTTCTGGAAATGGGGCAGAGGCTGCAGGGGTCTTTGATGCTCTTGATCCCTCCCTAGAGTCCATTCCCACTTGTAGAGGCCCAGAAAAGTTGACTTTGGTCACAGGATGGATGGTGGTGGTTCAACCCCACCCCCAAGGTTGCACTATGATCTGGGAGATCCTCATTTTGCCTCAGCCTTGGTGAATTGTACCTGGACTATATTGTTTGTTATTGAGGGTCTCAAGCCCCTCTTGAGCTTATCAGAAACACAGGAATTAGGGCTTTCTAATGAGCACCTGTTTCTTAATGAATAGCCTTGGAAAATTATTCTTCCTATGGTCTCCCTGCAATGTTGCAGTGGACCTTGTGTTCCATGGGGCGCCACAGTGTCACTATGGCCATTGGTTCCATGATGATCCGCTGTGTTACAATGGACCCTTGAAAGGCCCCATTGTGTCAAAATGGACCCTTGGTTCCATGAGGTTCTGCAGGGTCACACTGGTCTTCCTGGTAGCTTACTGTCACAAGAGTGTCACAATGGTCTCCTTGATTCCATTGAGGCCTCATAGTGTCACAATCTGTAATTCCAATGGCCCCTTGGTTCCATGAGATTCCACAGTTTCACAATGGCCTCTTCATTCCACAGTGTCACAATGGACCCTTGGTCCCATGGGCCCCAGTGTGTCACAATGGTCCCCCTGGATCTGGAGTGTCAAAACGCCTTGGTTCCTTGGGGCCCCACAGTGTCACAATGACCCCTTTGTTCAGTGGGGCCCCACAGGGTCACAAATACCTCCCTGGTTCCACAGTGTCACAATGGACCATTGGTTACATGAAATCCCACAGTGTCACACTGGCCCCTTAGTAACATGAGGCCCCATAGGGTCACAACAGACCCTTGGTTCCATGAGGTGCCAAAGCATAACAGTGAACTCATTGGATCCATGGACTCCTCCTGAATCTTCTGCTTCTGCTGAGCATCCCCGTGTCCATCCACCTCTCTGGCATCACAGGCCTTGTCTTCTTTGTTATCCATCAGGTTTGGCATGTTGGGGCTCTTGTATTGTCTCTCTCTGTCCATTCACCTTGCTGAGGTCACTGGTGTTCTGTCCTCTGTTATGCAAAGGTTGGCAGTTCAGTTCACAGCCTCTGGTCTCTCTGGGCTACCACCCAGAGCTCAACCTGCATCTCAGCCTGCATCTCCATCTGCCTCTGGAACTGCAGCTACAAACCTAGTTGCTGCACCAGATGTGCTCCTCAACAGCAGAGTTCCAGGTGTGCAGCTGTGTGGGGACGTACACAGTGTTCTGCATTTCTGCTGTTATGTCTTCTTCTGCAGTTTCTCCTGCATTCTCACATGCTTCTTTGTTTCAAATGAGGTTTCTATTTCTTTCTCTAGGCAGTCCTTCCTGCTTTTCATCTCCTAATTCTTGAAAAATCCAGTCTTTTCATTCACTGCAACCACAGGGAAGAAATGCTGAAAATTAACAAGGTGGAAAACAATGCAAAAACCTAAAGAGGAAGTGATGGTAAAAGGTCCCTCTCAGTGGAATTCATTAAAATTTCTTTGCATTAATTGAAAATTCGGGGAACATCTAAAATTTTGCAGTGACTGAAGTCGTTTTTGTGTCAGGCAGCTCCGCAGGCAATCCTGCTTCCTTCAGGGGCTGCAACTGCCCCTGTGCCGACTGGTTCCCAACAGAACAGGCTGCCCTGAGGGGGAATAAATGCATCTTCTCCCAGGGAAAGCCTCAGCAAGGCGTCAGTTTGCCATTGGTCATTGCAGTGACTGCAGGAAAGGGGCATCCCACCATGGGACATTTCTTGGTCAACTCTAGACATAAAGAGTGGAAAACTGTTTGGGACGTGGGTTTTGCGGGGGGGAAGGGGGGGGCCCTGAAGCCACCACTGTGGTTTGCAGGGAACTGCAGTGTGGCATGGCCATGGCTGTGCCTGGGAGCACTCACTTTGGAGAAGGTGTGGGTCCTAGCTGGCACAGAGAGCTGCAGAGTGAGGGGAACAAATCCCTCCTGGCCTCCTGGCCCAGGGCACACCAGGTGTGAGGCAGGGACAGGTATAGGTGTGGGGCTGGATTGGGTGTGGGGACAGAAGCTGTGATGGGACTGTGAGCACAGTGTCCCTGCGGCCTCTCCTCCAGCTGCTGAGGGTGCAGGAGCTCCGACCCCCCTGCTCATGGAACCAAAGCACCACTGTGACACAGTAGAGCCTCATGGATCCAAGGGGCCATTGTCGGACCCCATGTGATCATAAATCTGACAGGAATAAGATTAATGTGTCTTTACAAAATGGCTGTGTGAATCTGATTGTAGATAAGGCCAGAGACTTGTAGATAAGGAAATAATGAGAGAACACATTAATTTTAGAAAGTTTTACTAATTGACACAGACTGCTGCTCAGCCAAGGTTGTGCTAAACTCCTGAATTTTGAGAAGAAGAAAAAAGACTTGATATCATTATGAATATGAACTTTTCTTCCCAGGGTGGACATAAAGCTGATTTTAATAATCATGTGTTGTGTATTATACAGGGGGGTACAAACTAAGGGGAGATGTGTAGTAGGCAGATAGGGATGTCTGTATCTTCCAAATACCTCAGCCAATGGGGAAAGACAGAGTGTGTGATGTGGCCATGAAATTAGAATAAAAGAAGGTTAACTTCAAGTAATTGAGAGAGACCCCCTTGGACATATCCCTTTGTTCATGAATAAAGTCACTTTTACAGGACTCCTCTGTCTCCTTTGTGGACACTGACCTCTAACAATGTGAATTTTCTGCACACCAATCAGTGATGAAGATAATAAACAGCACTGGTCCCCATATGGCTCCCTGAGGGCCCCCACCTCTTTCCCAGTTTGAAAAGGATCTCTTTCCCAGCACTCTCTGGGCACTGCCTGCCAGCCACTTCCTTCCCACCCACAGCACAGACCCCTTATCCAGACCCTCACGCATCAGTTTCTTCAGGAGGAGGTTGAAACTCTGTCACAAGCTTTGAGATACCCAGTTGACAATGTCCACTTTTCACCCCATACCAGCTGAGCCAGGGACTGTCCTGGAAGGCGATCAGGTCTGTCAAGCCCCATTTGCCCTCAGTGAATCTGTGCTGGCTTTTCCCACTCACGTGCATCATCTGACTTGTGATAGCCCCCAGGAGGATTCACCCCAGAACTTCCCCAGGGACTCAAATAATGCAGATGGGCCTGTAATATCTCCTTTGGGATGTGTGGTGGCTCCTTCCAAGGCCAAACATTAGGAAGAAGTTGCCAGAGGAGCTGTTAACGCACCGTCCCTGGAAATGTTCAAGACCAGGCTGGATGGGGCTTGGAGCATCCTGGTCTAGTGGAAGATGTCCCTGCCCATGGCAGGCAATGGAATGAGATTATCTTTAAGAACCTTCCCAACACAACCCATTCTGTGATTCTATTATAAGAACTGTCTTGTCGTCCTCCTGACACTCCTCAGCATCCCATCATCTTCAAGAAGACTGTGGGGAGAAGACCAAAACCAAAGTTCAGCAAGAAGGAGGATATGCATTGCCCATAGTTCCCCAGGGACACACTGTCTGCACATCTGGGGAGCAGGAACACCAAGGGGGCTTGGTGTATCACTCCAAAGGAGACAGGAAACAAGGGATTGAGCGGCACAGAGGTGCTGTGGACATGTGGAGATGCTCTCATGTTGAAAACAGTGCAGCAAAGGGAAACTAAGGCACAGGAGTGATCCAGATAGTAACCAGAAACTGAACTTTGCTTCATGAACTCAAAAATAGTTACTAGTTTTCACATCCCTATCTATACTAATGACTGAAGTCACTCAAGCTCCACCTAAACAAGAAATTACATAATCTGTAACTTCACCGTTTGCCCCTCCCTTAATGGAGAACGACACAATATAAATAATGCTTCAGTGGGAAGGGAGGTCAGAGAAGACACCATCATAGTTTCTGGGTTGGTCTATGGGCTGAACCTATCTTCTCCCTCATAGGGACCCCAAATGGAATATGGTAGGAACCATAATCTCTCTGCACTAAATTATTATCTCAAGCTTTTGTTTGTAACTACAGCTTGTCTGGATGGCACTTTCATTTGTGTTTGCAGTCAGTTACAACCAACAGCAATCTCTGAATCCTAACCTGTCACTCAGGGCTTCTGTTATCAGTGTGTTTGTTAATCAAGTGTGTTATTCCAAAAACTGTCAGTGTGAGCCCTTCACAGGTGCTGGCAGCCACTGGCATTGGAGAATGTACTTGACAAAACTGATAATGTGCCAACTGAGAGTGGGGACAATGTCAGTGTGACCCTGAACATGTGAGTAAAACTACCCTCTGACACAGGGGGCTATTCTATGAGGTCCCCAAAATGGGGCACTGACTGGTGCTGGTGGGGCATTGATAGATTGATCAAAAACAAGGGCTTTGAGGAAACCTCTCTCTCATGTGACAAGGATTTATCTTACAGCACCTTCAGACATTTATTGCCCTTTTCAGGAGACGCAGCACCAAATAAGGAGGACACCAAGTGGAAAATAAGCATTTTCATTACTATTCACTTCCTGCCCTAATATTTTTCTCTGTCCACACACGTTTGTCCTCCTCCCTTGCAGTTTAACTCCTGAGATCACAAGAGCAGCACCAGGTACCCAAAAGTGGACTTTCCTTGAATCCAGCACCATCATTTTTCAATATAGACCCAAGTGCTCCTTGCCAGGGAAAGGGCTTTGAATATCTCAAGATATGGACCCATAAAAACCCTCAACTCAAAGGAGGACTATGCAGAGTGGTTATCAGAAAGTTGTTTTCCTCAACAACAGCTGGATTTTTCTGCTCTTTTTCCCATTGGAGTGCTGCCCAGAGCTGTGCAGAAGACACTAGAGACGGTTTGGGAATTCGTGCATCAATTCTAGTGTTCAGCTTTTGCTTTAGTTAAATTCAGGTAGGGGAAGTTCTGTTTGGAAAACATCAGCTATTGACTTCATTTAGGAGGAGATGGATGGTATGTACAGCTTTCTGCTGCAGAGCCAGTCTTGGACAAGTAGTGATTGGTCTTGTGCTGCTGCTGACAGAAATGCTGATGGTGATATTAGTCCCAATCGTCTCTCTTTTGGGTAAGGACTCCTTTTTGCATCTAGAATTGCATAGTATAATCCAGTGTGTTGCTCAGTCCAGCTCTGTGGATGTCCTGGCATTCTGCTCTTGACAATACTGTGCCCATGAACTGTCATGGTTTGAAAAAATGACTTACAGATGTGTCTCTTTCTTCAAGCAGAGATACTATGTCTGGCCTGTATATTTGCTATATGCAGCAGAAATAGGAGGTCTGTAATGAGTAAGTCCTTTAACAAAGATTAATTTTTCTCCAACAAAGACTGATTTTGCTCTAGCATGGAAGTAAGCCAAAAGCCCTTTCCTAGAGGGATTGTGTTTGATTCTCAGCTAGATGTTTAGAGTTTCCTCCTGATAACTAACTAGAGCTTTCTGACTGTTGTTGAGCAGTTTTTGCACTAATTAAAACAGTAGTAAAATAACCAAACAAGCAAAAACCAACGACCTGCCTCCCCTCCCTCCCCAAAAAACAACAACAAAAAACAAGTCTAAAAAGAAAACAGGAAAGTGGAGGGGCAGTGTCACCATCCTTGTCCTTCTTCCTGCTCCTCTCTGCTGTGCCTCCCCCAGGTGTGCATGGGATGTTTCATGATTCCCTTGGGACCCATGCTGTCACTGGAGTCATTCTGGTGCTCTTAGCTGGCCATGTTGGGTCAGTGCCATTTTGGGGCTCTCAGATGGCCATGGAGTGACCTCATTCCAGTGTGGACCAGAGCCTGACTGAGGCTGCAGGACAGGGGGTGAGCAGTGACCACCCCACCTTACTCAGACAGGTGCCCTGTTCCCCCACCCACTTCCCACTGGGTTGCTTTGAGCCAATCAAGTGTTCCTCTGGTCTGCTACACCACTTAGACCAATTACAGCAGTAGAGTATTAAACCAGTTTAACTAGATAACCAATTAAACTTGTTCAATTAGATGAACCGATCAAATCAGTTAAACCCCTTATGAACTTGTTGTCAAACCAATTAAATAATTTAAAACATTTAAACCAGTTGAGTTAGATCTGATTAGATGAATTAGATTAAATTACTTAAATTACCTAAATTAGAGAAATCAATTAATCAAGTTACAGAAGATAATTTAACCAGTTAAACCAGTTATACCAGTTAAAGGTGCCAGGCCCTGGGGACTTTGCCCTGGGTGTTACCACCAGGAAGTCAGTTCCATTTTTCTGACCAGGAAGTTGAAAGTAGTTTTCTTTTTCAGCTTTGGGACATTCCTGATCCCAGTGGGGATGTGGAGGAGGTCTGGGGAGGGGCCAAAGGGAAGGGAGGGACCAGTCTGCCAGGGGAGGTCAGGACCCAGGAGGACATTCTGGGTCCAGGGAGACCCTGCATCCAAGGAGACCCCAGTGCTACGGAGACGCTGGGATGAGGAGACCCCAAACCCAAGAAGAAGATCTCAGTGCCAAGGAGACCCTGGATCCAAGGAGACACCAAATCTGAGAAGATCCCAGATCCAAAGATATTCTGGATCCAAGAAGTTTCCAGAGACAAGATGATTCCAGAGCTGAGAAGATTCTGAATCCCAGGAAACCCCCACAGATTAGGAAAAGACCCTGTATTCAAGAAGATTCTAGAGCCAAGAAGACCACAGAGCTGAGGCAAAGACCCTGAAGCCAAGGAGGAGATTCTGGAACAAAGAGACTCTGGATCTGAGGAGGAGACCTTGGAGTGAGAAGATTCTGGATTCAAGGAGACTCCAGAGCTGAGAAAATTCTATCTCGGAGGAGAAGACCCTGGAGCTGAGGAAACCTCAGATTGGAGGAGTAGATTCTGGCCCTGCAAGCAGCCCATCCTGTGACAAGATGTGGGAATTCCTGGAGCGGAGTGTGGAGATCCAGATATCTAACACCACCCGGGATGTCACCTTGGAGAAGCCCAGATGAGAGGAAGGCAGGGGAGGACCCCTGGAGATGCAGGGGGGAGGTTTAGGTGGGGTCATCATCCCATGGAGGAAGCATCTCCCAAGGTCTGGTCCATCTCCTACTGGTCTCCCAATACTCCCACCATCTCCCAGTAGTCCCACCATTATCTCCCATTGGTTCCAGCACCTCCCAGTGGTGGTGAGACCATCTCCTACTAGTTGCACCACTAGTTGCACACTTGTTCCACAATTTCCCAGTGGTCTCACCATCCTTCCCTGATCCCAACCGCCCCATTTCTCCTCCCCAGGACCTACTTCTACAGCGGCCACAGCTCCATCCCTCCCGGCCCTTCTATGCCTCCCTGGTTCTTCTGACACCTGCAAGTTCTCCAGCCCCCTATTCCGTGGCTGTGTGGGAGTCCTGGTCTACGAGGCTACAACCTTCACCATGGCCATCTTTTTCTCCAACCCCCTGGACTACAACAAGTTTTCCATGGAGCTGGGCCTGGAGCTGTCCCTGCTCAGAGCTCACCTGGGCAGGTTGGAGGACATCTACACCCGCATGTCCCAGAGGGTGACTCCCCCCACCACCAACGGGATAACTGCATGCCAACATGTCACCCTGGACAGCTGTCAGGAGCCTGTCCAGGTGAATGTTGGCTGCATCAAGGTGACAGCCACCATGTCCAACACACGGAGATCCGTTATCAGGGTGGTTCTGCAGGAACAGGAGTGCTCAGGGAAGGAAGCCAGAGAGAAACTTCCATCCTATATGATATCAAAAGGGTTAATTTAATTTTTTCTGGGCCTGTGAACTTTTAGCATAAAAACAAGGCATGCAAAAACTGCTTTCCCAGCAAGGACAGTTGAAAGATAAGAAGAAGACATCTGGCTCAAGAATAGACAAAACAAGGACTGAATCTGGGAACTTGGGGTGGGTTTTATGGTAATGCGTAAACTGTAATATGCACTCACTTGTAAAATCATGTGTGCACAAATGGTTAGGAGTATCCTCTGTGAGACCTCAGGCCTGAATAAATGATGCCCTCTTTAACAGCAAATTAGTGTTAACAAGTCTTATTCCGATATTTCAGAGATTTGATGGCAGTAAATTGGTGAGCCAGCCAGAAGATCAGCCTAGAGCTTCAATGAATCTACAGTCGACAGATGTCCAGCTGGCACTGAGGAATTCTCAGGGAGAACCTTGTCTTCAGACCATGAGGCGCTTGAGGCAAGATCCCTAGAGTATGTAAAGGCATCATTTAAATTATTTATCTTGGGGTAATTGACAAGGGATACAAATCACCACACAAAGTAACTGGTAAGGGGGGGTTTGAGTTCCCCCCAACAGGGTTTGAGTCCCTGGATAAGCTCATTGGTGGAGATTTAAGTTCCCCATCTCAGAGTTTTCTCTGAGGTTACAGTTCTCTCTGTCAAGGGTTCAAGTCCCCAAGAAGTATTAGGGGTTCGAGTCCCCTAGGAAATATTAGAGGTTGTCCCCACGAGATATCAGGAATTGTTGTATCAGGCCAAGATCATAGTTTAAAGAAAAATCATTGTTCCTCCTTCCTGTAGCACAGGCTGCTGCCATCTTGACTTGGGCAGACAAAGGAAGACAAAAAAAGTCTCTGTTTACAACTAAAGCCCGGCCCCAGCCTTATCTGGAGCTGCTTTTGAGGTGATGTTTGATTAATTCCTTTACATTCATTGCATTCTTTGCATTCTTCTTGAACTCTGAGAGTGTGTTCATGTGAGAGTGGTGTGTGGATTTGAGTTTGCCAGCATATGAATTTGGGGATGGCCGTGATATAAAAATTCATTTGCAGAGGGAGTGTTGGAGAGTGATTGTTTGCTAGGGTTTTGGAGTGACACTATTTTTGTGTGCGTGGCTGAGATCGAATCTGTTGACTTTAGGCACCCTCTTGTGTCAGTTTTACTGATTGCAGGTTTGACAATCTCCCTTCTCTTCCCCCCTCCCCCTCCGGTACAAACCCGGAAACACCATTATGACTTTAAGAGGTAATAGCTTGTACATTTGTAATTATTGAATATGGGACCGCTTTCTACTAAAACTAAAGTGGAAGATGATATTTCAAAGTCTCCATTGAAATATATATTGAACAACTAGAAAGAGATAGGAGGAGACCCACTAAGTAAACCTAGACTAATCCAATACTGTAGTCACTATACAAGCTAAACTACCGAGCTAAGTGGCCAGAGAATTGTACCTTAGTTTAAAACCCCCTTTTACAGCTGATGTTGCTTTGTAGAAAAGTAGGGAAATTGAATTAATTGCGCTATGTGGATTTCTTCGTTTATTTAGAAAACTATCTGGAATTGTAAAAGGAGTGCCTGGTGGTAGGGTGAACCTGGGGTGAACAGAAAGTGTCTCACAGCCTGGTAGTGGTAAAGATACCTTTCTCTCTGATCGCTCTTGAGGCTTGGGTGAGATGCCTCACCTCTTCTCTATAGCAAAGATCCAGAGAGAGTGTCTAAAGTGTTTGAAACCATTCTTGAGACCCATAACCCAGATTGAGGGTATATACAAGTTCTGCTAGACAATCTTAGATTCTACAGAAAGAGAGATGGTACTCCAGACTACTATGAGGGAGGTGGAGCAGATAGACACAGAGGGCAGGCTACCAGGAACTGTTGAAGAGCACTTTCCCTCTCTGGACCCCCACAGGGGTCCCAACACCAGGGAAGGAAAAGATGACCTGGAACAATAGAAAAAATGGATATTATTAGCCTTTAAACACGCAATGCCAAGGGCAATCAATTGTTCTGAACTTTATGAAACAAAAATGAAACAAAAACCTCATGAGACTCTGACTGCATTTGCAGAACACCCAAGGGCAACTTCCAGGAGATACAGTAATATTGATCCAGAAAAACCAGAGGAAACCATGCAATTAGCTTCCATATTGATAGGGAACTCAGCACTGGATATTAGAAAGAAGCTGGAAGAAGCAGAAGTCCTCTTGTGACCTAGGGAATCTCTTGTAAGTGGTCTGGATAGCTTTTAATAATAGGGAAGAAGAGGAAGAAAATAAGATCCAGGAGAAAGAAAAGGAGAAGAAGGAAAAAGAAAAGAAATAGGAAATGGAGAGGGAGGAGAGTCATAGGGATGATATATTAACAGCAGCCGAGACAGGAGCACCATTAATGGCAGAACAGAGAGTGGCCTCACCCATGGAGGATTGAAGATGGATCAATGTGCTTGTTGTAAAGGATTTGGGCACTGGAGATGGGAATTTCCCCAGAAGCAGGGCGGGGTGGAGGGAACAAAACTACCCCTACACCAAGAAGGAAGGGGACCAGGGGTAGAAACTCCAGCTGAACCCCTGGTTACCACAGAGCTGGAAAAACAAAAAATTGACTTCTTAAGACACACTGGGGCTGCTTATTCAGTATTAAATGCAAACCAGGGAAAATAAGGCCAAAAACCTGCTAAATGTTGGTGGAACAGGGAGGGCAGAAAAGCAAGCATTCTTTAACCCCATTAATTTTAAATTCAGCAAATGATGGATAACACACCAATTTCTATATATGCCAGAGTGTCCAGTACTTCTTTTGGGAAGATATCTATTAAGTGAATTGGAGGCTCAAATCATATTTAAAGATGGAGAAGTACAATTATTGGTCCCTGAAACTAAGGCCATTGAGGCCAGAACTTTTATGTTACGGGGAACACCGGAACCAGACAACTCTGGAGGAATACTGGAAGCCATAGAAAATGCAATAACACCCTTGGTTTGGGCCAGTGGAACTCCAGGACATTCCCAACAAGCTCAGCCTGTGTTACCCTAAAACCTGGATCAAAACTGGTAACGCAGAAACAATGTCCTTTAAATTAGAAGCTATAAGGGGAATTGAGAGCCTAATAGAAAATTTCAGGGAATTTGGATTATTGATAGAATGTGAATCAGAATATAACACTCCTATTCTGCCACTTAAAAAAACTGGAACAGATAGGTAAAGGTTAGTACAAGACCTACAAGCACTCAGTCAAATAGTTCAGGATATCCACCCTGTTGTAGCCAATCCCTATACCCCATTAACATCCCTTACAGAATATCACCTATGGTTTACAGTAAAAGATCTGAAGGATACCTTCTTTTGCATACCTCTCAATAAACAAAGTCAGTGCATTTTTGCTTTTGAATGGGGAAGTACCCAAGCCAGTCAGAAGACACCTTACCTGGACTGTGTCACTACAAGGATTTAAAAGTAGTCCAATGATTTTTGGGAACCAATTGGCAAAGGAGTTAGAGACCTGGAAGAAAGAGAATCCCGAAGGCTTGGTCCTGGAGTATGTTGATAACATCTTACTAGCAACTGAAACTAATGAAAAGTACATGGAATTGACTGTCGGTCTTCTAAATTTCCCAGGCCAAGGGAGCTATAAAGTATGTCAGGAAAAAGCTCAAATCATGAAGCAGCAAGTTATCTACCTAGGCTTTGAAATAATCCAGGACAGCAGAAATTGGGAACAGACAAAAAAGAGGCCATCTGCTGAGTACCCCAACTTGTGACTGCCTAAGATTTAAGAGCATTCTTGGGTATGGCTAGATGGTAGAGACTGTGGGTCTCGGATTATGGGCTTTCAGTTAAACCATTTTATGAACTTTTAAAGGAGACGCTGGAAGAACCTTTCGTTTAGACTCCTGAGAATGAGCACACATTCTGTAATTTAAAGATGGGCACCCACTGTAGGGCTTCCAGACTTAACAAAGCCCTTTGAGCTTTTTGTGCATGAAAAGCCTTGACAGCACCTTGCCATTGGAGTCCTGGCTCAGAAGGTAGGTCAAGAGGCCTGTGGAGTGCTTTTCAAAACAACTAGACAAGGTCAGCCAGGGCTAGCCTTTATGCCTGCGAGCTGTAGCAGCAAATGTTCTCCTCATCCAAGACGCCAGAAAATTGACTTTGGGACAAAAGATAGTAGTGTATACTTTGCACACTGTAATGACAGTATTAGGCCAAAAAGGGGGGCATTCACTTTCCCCGAGCAGTAAGCTGAAATATCAGACTGTTCTAATGGAGCAAGAAGATGTTGAGTTGAAAATTACCACAATGGTAAATTCAGCCCAAATCCCAAACACCCCAATGGAAGGGGAAGAGCAGCTAACCCATTATTGCTTAGACAGTTGAGTAAGTTTATGCAAGCCAACCAGACCTGCAAGATGCACCAATTGCAGATCCAGAGATAGAGATTTTACAGATGAAAGTAGTTTGGTGCGAGATGGAAAGCAAATAGCCAGCTATGCAGTAGTCATGCCAACCAAGGTAATAGAAACTACACCACTGCCTGTGGACATCTCAGCACAAAGGGTGATGCTTTAAGGACTCTAGAAATAAAACAACATACTTTTGAGATAGATGGGTCCATTTAAAAAATTTTATTCGGGGGGGGGGGTTGGCGTATTAGTATAAGAGATAATATAAATGCTGAACTTTATTGGAGGCCTCCAGAAGCAGATATGGAAAATGTCCGTAAAAGCCCACCCCTCTGTATTCACAGGGTGAATACAGTTTTATAAGTTTGACAAATTAGCATATTTGACAAGAATTCCCAATTAGAAGCACGGGTAGGAACCTCTCTTGGAATAGAGAATATGACCCCCCCCCCCTTCCCTCTGAAAAAGAAACAGAAACAGGCAAATCCCACGTGCAGCAGTATCTCTGCTAGAGATGCCATGCTGCCTGGCTAGCTGAATTGCCCGCGCGGTGGAAAGGAAGGAGCTGACCCTTGCCCCGCCCAAACTCTCACAGGAAATATCAGGCTGGCTCCTACCTATCGCAATATTCCTGGAGCCGGGGGCGGGGTTGGGGGCTAGAGGGAGGCATCAGCGATCATCCCAGACACAGAACAAAAGGAAAAATAAATAAATAAATAAAAAGACGGGACAGGATGAAAAGACATCCCCAAGACACCGTCTTTCTGACTTTATGTTCTTTTATTTCCCTCTTCCCCTCTTCTTGGAAGTTTTCTGTAACTTAACATCAAATGGGTTTAAAGTTTGCTAAGTTGAAATGGGCCAAGTTAATGCTCTGAGAAGTGTTTTATGTTGATTGGACATTGTAGTAAACCTTTTGCCAAAGTTACCTGATTTTCTGAAGTTTGACAGTAAATTGTTTTTTGACTTCTTGAGAATATCTTTTTGGTTTTTCTTCTGTGCATCCAGCTCAGAGTACATGAACCACTGCAAGCCCCTTTAAAACTCTTATTGAGGGAGTTTATTGGGGTCTTATAGGTAGGAATGTTCCAACGAGTCAGCTGTGCCTCAGGATCTCACAGGCAGTAGGAGCTCATGACTGGGAGAGTGGCTGGACATCCCATATCCCAGAGCCGCTCACAGGCCAGCAACAGACATGGATGTCCTGTTGCACGAAGAGATGCCTTTGATCATGGTGCAGCACATCGTGCAGATCCCACCTGTGGCAGTGTTTTCCTACTGTGCTCCTGGGACCTCTTTCCATATATCCTTACAAGGAAAACCATTCAAGTCCTCATTTGTCCTGCCCCAGAAAGAGGGTGTTCCCATGGGAATTTGTTGGTGCAGTTTTAGATAAAGGTAAGGACATGCAGATGGCCTGATCTCCTGTACCAGACTGGAGCTTCCTGCATCCTTCTCTGTGCCAATCAAGTTTATCCTGAAACCCAGGAGATGATGAAGACCCATGGACCTCTGCTGGAAGGCCCATGCCAAAGGAAATACGGAAAGTGATCCCTGACCTGAAATAGGAGAATGCTTTCCTGGATTTGTGTTTCAAAAGGATACATGGCAGAACCAGAGGAAGGCATGGAGGCAGCTTTGGCTGCAGTGCAGGAAAGGTGGGATGAAAAAAACAGGTGAAGGTAAAAAGACAAGCTGTCATAGCTGAGCACAGAGGAAGGATGAGCTCCCCCAACCTTCTGTTGTGCTTTCCTAACGCAGCCCAGGATGCCATTGTTTGTTTTTGCTGCAAAGCTCCAAAGTCAGGAGAGGACAAGGCTTTGGGGACATTTAATAATGGCATTTCCACATTTTCTGGGACATCAGCAAGGAAATAGAGCCAGGCTCTTCCCTGTCTGCCTGATGGGAGGCTCAGGGTCAGTGGGCACCAGTTGAAACAAGGGAGGAAACACTTTTTCGCCATAAAGGCAATCAAACATTGGAGCAGATTTCCCAGAGGTCTTGTGTCATCTCCATTCTTGCAACTCTTCAAGCCCTGAATACATAAATCCCTGATTCCAACTCAGTCTGACCAAATGGCTGACCCTGATGGATTCTTTGCTTCCATCCACTACGAATCTTCCCTTCCTCGTGGGAGGAAAATCACTCAAGTTCCCAGCAACCTTTGAAATCAGCCAGAAAGTTTGGTCAGATGATCTGTGGCTTTCTTGTCCCACTGAAGCATTGTTGCTCAGACCCAGAGCTGCTTGGCAGCTACCCCCAAAGAGGCCTGATCCTTTCCTTTTCCTCAATTTTCTTTTTCCTTCTTATTCCTCTTCACAACTTCTTCCCATTGACCATCTGTCATGTGGACAGGGGAGATTTACCCAAATCCTTTTTGATGGATTGGTCTGTCAGTGCCCCAGCAAAGCCAAGGGCCTTGTGCCCAACCAGTCTTGTCCCATTATGGGTACCCTTCATCATTGGTACCCTTTATGGGTACCAATTGGTACCCCATTATGGGTACCCTTCATCACCATTCACTAAATCAGAGGGTGGTTTGACTGATTTGTTCAGGGTCACACCCCAGAGAGACCCACTCTGGGCCTCCATACCTTCACCCAGTGACTGCCAGTGCCCTTGAATGATTCATATTAACAGTTTACAGAATAACACTCTTTATTAATAAAACTGTGACAGGTTAAGGTTTGAGAAGTCCAGTGATAGTATGTGAACAAAAAGATATATTCAAAGCAATGTACTAATTCAAAGCAATACACTATCAAGCTCTAATCCCCAATAAAAACTGGCTTGAGATAATCATTCCACGTGCACAGAGTGCAGTTCTTACCCAATTAGCATCCCTACAGGGGAAGAAGACAGGTTTGGCCATCCGCTGATACCGGAAGTTACAAAAGGAGTGCATCCCAACTGCTCCCCATTTTTAACTCACTTTTGTACTACATTTCTTTACATTTAGGTGGAGCTTGAGTGACTTTAGTCATACATGTTACTCAGTGAATGGTGGTCATACCTTGGGGGTGGGTATCTCAGTACCTAAGATAAATTTGGGATGGGGACATGATCAGTCCAAGGAGAAGGATTTCCCAGTGGCTGCTGGTTTGACAGCAGGACATCTTCCTGTATCTCCCTTGGTTTTCAGATGCTGTGAAGCCCTGCAAGGGCTCTGGCAGAGCCTGGCAGGGGTGTCTCCACTCCCCTCCACCCTCTGTTTAGTCCCCTTAGCATGTGGTAGAGTTGGGCACACCAACCACAATCTCTGTTTATTAAAATGTAAATCTACCCCCCACATAATCTTATGGAAGGAAATTCTAGTTTTTCATGAAGGAAGTGGAGAATCCCATGACCAGGAGTAGAAGGACCCTCTCTCCAACCAGGTGGGCAAGAGGGACAACCAGATTTACTGGACTGGGTGGATCCAATGGCCTTGAACATCAGCCCCACAGGAGTCCAAGGCTCCAGCAGACACCAGGGCACGGGGTAGCTCAGGCAGAGGCCAGTAATCAGCAGTGTGGTCCAGGGGTCAATACTTATATTCCGTCATTTTTAACATCTCCATTAGTGATTGCGGATAAGGGGTGGAGTGTCCCCTCAGCATGTTGGATGACAATCCAAGAATGGAAGAGGTGGCTCATATACTGAGGGATCCTGCTGTCACCCAGATAGACCTGAACAGGCTGGAGAAAAAAGGACTGCCAGGAACAATTTTAAGTTCAACAAGACGAAGTGCAAATTCCTGTGTGTGGGGAGGAACAAGGCCAGGCACCAGCACATCCTGGGGGACACCCAGCTGCAAAACATCTGGGCAGAAAAGGACCTTAGGGCTTTGGTGGGCTCCAGCCTAAGGAGTATGCTCTTGCCACAATGGGATATTGGTATCCCAGGCAGTATTAGGAGGAGGGAGGCAAAAAGTTGAGACAGGTGATCTTTCCCTTCTCCTCAGCACTGAAAAGGTCACTGTTCTGGGCTCCCCAGTAAGTAAGGGACACAGAACTACTGGAGAGAGTACAGGGAAGGCCCACAGAGATGACTAAGGGATTGGAGCATTTCTGCCAGGAGGAAAGGCTGAGGGAGGGGGGACTGTTCAGCCTTGAGAGGAGAAGGCTTGGGGAGATCTCAGCAATGTGTCTCAACATGTGAAGGAGGCTGTTCCTAGAGGTGCCAGGGATAGGACACAAGGCCATGGGAAAAACTGAAACGCAGGAGGTTCCCTCTGAACATAGGAAACTCTTTATTACTTTGTGGGGGACCAAGCCCAGGTGTGAGTTCCCCAGAGGGGCTGGGGAGTTTCTGCCCTTGGAGATATTCCAAAGCCATGTGGAGATATTTGGTGGGGTGACCTTGCCTGGTTTGTAGGTGCCCAATGAGATTTTTATTGTTATCCCTCCTCAACAAAATGACAAGTCAATGATTATTAGGAAAAGGAGAGTAATTTTTCAGGAAAGCTCACAATCCAAAGAAGTGTTTCTTCATACTACCCTGAAAGAAAATTTATTTTCCTTGACAACATAAAATTTCCCTCAAAAAACATTTTATTCTGATACATAATGTAAAAAGCTGACCACTATGAGAGATTTGCCCTCTCCTTCAATACTTTTGTTGAGAAGATACAAATTAGGCAGCAGCCTGATTACAATGTGATTTCATCACAATATTGATTTTTGAAACACAGAGTAAACTACTCATCATCATCAGAAAACTGCCCTATTACCAGAGGCTCAGTGTCAGGCTCAGCAGCAGCAAGGCCTGTGGAGAAGAAGGGAATGAATTTCCCTTCCTGGCTGCTGCCACCAGCAATGCTAAAAGTGTACAAAGCCTCTGCCTTAAAGACATCATAAAAAGACACTTGCTTGGCTGGGATGTTCAAGAAGATCCCAATCTTTGACAAATAGCCAGTCACAGTCAGACAGGTCCAAGGATTCGTGTAGGCCCAATAATCTTGCCCATCTGCACATGCTATAACCCAGAAGCCATTCTCAGGGGAGACAGTCAATGTCCCTTTGCGAGTCACAGATTCCCGGGCAACACCCAAGGCCCAGTTTTCTCTTGGCCCAACATTTACTTCCCAATAGTGTTTCCCAGATGTGTATCCTTCCTCTGCCAACACAAACAGATGGGAATCAAATCTCTTCTCATTGCTGAACAAGAATCTGATGACACCAGTATCTCTCACTCTCCTCCCATCTGCATAGATTTCCAATCTGGGATGAGCCGTGTCAGCGTCCAGGGTGACATTCCCTGCAATGATCAGGTCAGGCCTTGAGGAGCAGAAAATACAATGCCTGCTATTCTGAGCCTTTCCCTTCTGTGCCCTCAGCCCCCTCTCATTTGTCCTTCCCTCCCTCCACACTCAGCTGCACTCAGCAGCCTCTTGCCTCAAGGCACCTCGAGCTTCTCCCTCCCCTCCTGCCATGTCCCTTCCTTGGGCTGCTGCCAGAGGGAGTGGCAGTCTGCAGGCACCAAATGCCAGGCACTCCTCCAGTGCTGCTGGGACTGCAGCAGGCAGCTCCAAGGAGGAGGCTGTGGGGCTCAACCCCCTCTCCCTCCAACTCTGCATTGCTGCCAGGTGGCCTGAGGAAAAGGACCAGGGGTGGATTAGAGTGGAAGAGTGATCTGCACTGCCACAAGGATAAGGGAGTATTTCTTGCCTCAGCTTTCCATGCTCATTAGGAAATGGAATGAACCCCTGGCAGGGCTCAAGCAAGGTGCAGTGACATGAATTGAGGGCCTCTAGCTCAGCTCAGACTGAAAGGAGAAGGAGCTGCTCTTCCCATGGACCAGGATCAGCTCCAGACACTTTTCCTGTGAGCCCCAAGAGGCCAAAGCAGGAGTGGGAGCTGGGGCTGCAGTGGCCAGTGCAAGCCAGCTGTGCTTGCTCCCCACAGCTGAGAGGGCTCCTGACAAGCCCAGGCAGGGCTGTGGGCATCACATTACAGCAAAAAAGTCATCCAACCACCCTTCCTTGAGTGTGTTCTCCAAACAGCTCTCTGAGGGGTTGGGTGTGTTTTCCAGAGCTGCCCTTAGGCTCTTGAGTACTCACTTCCTTATCTCACCTATTCTTACCTTTGTAGGACCTTAGTTCTTGAAGGTCTGTGGGAAAGGAGAAAAGCAGGAAGTAAGTAGATTTGTCAAGGTTTGCTCTGGCAATAAAAAAAAAAATTGGCCAACTCTCTTCCCTCAGTGACAATGAGGCCATTCTCACACTGACAGTATGGTCAGACAAAAGGCTCTTAGTGTTGCTGGGGCACTGTCAGCCCTATCAAATAGAATGGCATGGAGGAAATCTCTTACACATGACAGCCAGTTCTCTCCCTTTCGTGACACTGATGCCACCCTTACGCTTCCCTACTCCCCCACCACACACACACACACTATTCTCTTAACCAGTTCTACTTTCATTTCATCAAAGACTCCCAGAGAAAACAGTAAATCAGGGTGTGTGATCATTTTGTTTTCCAGACATGGGGGCACATGGCTCCAACTTGCTTCCTTTGAGGACCAAAGGGGACTAAAACGTGCTGTGAGATTAACTCAGCCTCTCATTCCTTTTCAGATGGGAAAGAGAAGCCAGAGGAATGGCCAGACCACAGACTAACAAAGAGAAGGGCTTTCACAGAGAAGGGGTTCTGGGAAACCAAAGGTGACTTTCCTGCACCAATTACCCCTGGAGACACCTGTCAGGCTGATCAGGCACTCCTGGGCCAGGGGAAAGGGAGCAGGATTTGCCCAAGGCCTGAGCCCCTATATTTCTTCTGGGACTCTCACACTCCTGTGCTCCTTCCCTCCCTGAAGTGTCCAACTCCCACAGTTCAGGGGCACATGGGCTCTGGAAAGAGGAGAACAAAGACCCTCCCAGCTTCTTAGAACTGGTTTGGATGGCTTGACTGCTGGACTGCTGTGGAAAGAGCACAGGCCCTGTGAGCTTTCCTGGAGGCTTGGGAAAGGCCTGATGGATAGGATGGAGGGTTAGGATCATCCCACTCCATCTCTCCAAACAGCACCTGTGGGTTGTAGGAGATAACCCACAATCTTTGTTGAGAGGAAGAGAAGTGGGAAAGCAGGAGAGACAATAGCAGGGCATGCAGGTGATGCCTGCATATTGTTACCACATACTGTGTCATGGAAAGCCCACCCTACACATTCCCCTCAAAGACAAGGTAATGAAGAGGGACCTTGACCACCTGCAGTCACCTTCTCAGTGTTCAGGTGTCTCCACAGGTGGGGACACAAGAGCTATTTGCCAAGAAAATCTGTCCCTCTCCATCCCATTTGAGGAGCTGTGGACAACAAGCTCACAGGAGGATTTGGCTGTAGAGCAGCTTTTGACTTTAGAGAGATGAAGTTCTGCTTGAAAAGGCCTTGCTCACCTAATTTATTCTCCATGTTTGTTCTGAGGAGCTGAAGGTCATATTCCGTGGACCCCAGTGTGGTCTGCATAGCTTTTCCCAGAGTTTGGATTTCTATTAGAGAGCTGCTGGAGGTCCTTCAGCTGTATGGATTCCAAGACCCTTTTGGTATTTTCCTCCACTGTCCTTCCTGTAAGAGAAGACTGGTGTCAGTGGGACAGTGGTTTTGCCTCACATCAGGTGAGGTATGATACCACCAATGGCATGGGGCCTTCTTAGAAAGGACCAAGACGATGCAGAGAAGGAAAATAACTACCTCACAGGATGTTTGTAGAGCAGCTTCTGCCTCCAGAGAGGTGAATGTCTGCTGGGGAATCATCCTGCTCACCTAGTTCGTTCTTCATGTCTGCTATGGCAATCTGAAGGCCAAGCTGTGAGGACACCTGTATATTCTGGAAACCCCCCTTCAGAGTTTGAATTTCTTGGGAGAGCTGCAGAAGGTCCTGCTTCCACATGGATTCCATGGTCCTTGTATTTTCCTCCACTGTCCTTCCTGTGAAGAAAGAACCATCTCACTGGGGCACTCTCATTGCTGTCTTGAGGGGGAGACCAGCAACCTGCAATCACAATGCCTAAAAGCTCTGATTTAAATTCACTCCCAGAGCATCTTTCCTTAGGTCCTTAGCATCTTTCCTTCCACTCCCTGTGGACCTTTGTAAAGGCTTGACCAAGGCCTGCTGGGCAGCACTGAGGGCAGCACTGACCCCACTCCATCTGTCCAGACAGCATCTGAGGGCCCTGGGAAACAATGCTCTTTGTCTTGAGGAAGGTGTGGAGGAGCATCCCCCACCTGCCCCTTGGGTGGCACTGTGGTCTCAGGAATGTTCACTGGGCCTCAGCCTTGGTCAGTGACCCCTGGGATGGACATGGGCCCTGTGCCCGGCCAGGGGAAGGTCTCTGGGCATTGGGCAGAGAGTGCTGAGTGCTGCCAGTGCCCTCACCTGCTCCCATCTCATGCACTACTACCCATGGAGATGTCCCTGAGCTGAGCAGGGGAGCATGGGGTGGGGCTCATCATGTACACTTCGACATGGAGGTGTTTCAGTGTCATGGAGCACAAAGGTTTTCCCCCATGTAAGGACTGTCCTTCTCCACCCACTTTGAGGAGCTGTGGAGGATGAGCTTACAGGACAGTTTGCCTGTAGAGCAGGTTTTGCTTCTGAAGAGATGAAGGCCTGCTGAGGAATGGCCTAGCTTACCTAGATCACTCTCCAGATCTGCTCTGATCATCTGAAGGTCACGCTGTGTGGATTCATGTGTGTTCTGGAATGTTTCCCTCAGAGTTTGAATTTGTTGGGAGGTTTCATGGAAGTCCTTCTCCAGCCTGGATTCTAAGGCACTTTTATTTTCCTTCACTGTCCTTCCTGTGAAGAAACAACCATCTCACTGGGAAAAAGTAATGGTTTTCTTGAGGAAGAAATCATTTATCTGTAAGGACAATGGCCAAAAGCTCTGATATAAAATCCTTGTCAAGGCATCTCTTAGGGCTCTGCCAGTCCCTGCAGGCCTTCCTAATGGCTTGGCTAAGGCCTCCTGGGCAGCATGGAGGACAGGAATGATCCCACTCTATTTCTATCTCTCCAGGGAGCACCTGTGGGACCTGGGAGACAACACTGTCATGAGGATGGTGTGGTGCCACAGAGCACAAAAACTGTTCCTCATGTAAGGGCTGTCTTTCCCCATCCCCCTTGAGGAGCTGTGGAGGACAAGCTCACAGGACAATTTGCCTGTAGAGCAGCCTTTGCCTTCAGAGGTATGAAGGCCTGTTGGGGATATGGTTCTGCTCACCTAGTTTGATCTCCAGGTCTGTTCTGATCATTTGAAGTTCACGCTGTGTGGAGACCTTCATGTTCTGGAAAGTTTGCTTCAGAGTTTGAATTTGTTGAGAAAGCTGCAGGAGGTCCTTCTGCCATATGGATGCTACATTCCCTGTGACATTTGCCTCCACTGTCCTTCCTGTGAAAAAAGACGTGTCACTGGGACAATGATGTTTTCTCCCTTGAAATGAGGTCTTGTCCCACTAATGGCACAAGGCTTCCCTCTTAAAAACGACCAAGAAGATGCTGTACTTTCACTCCCTTCTAAGACAACAGAGACAAGAGGGACCTTGACCATCTCCAGTTGCCACCTCAGCAACTTTCTTAATCTTCTCTATTTCTGCAGTAAAGGTGTTCCACATGACTGAGACATAAGAGCTGCTCCCAAGGAAGTTCTGCCCATTCTGAGGAAAGGCAAAGGACTAACTCACAGGTCAGTTTGCCTGTAGAGCCAGATTGGCCCTCAGAGAGATGAAGGCCTGGTGGGGAATGGCCCTGCTCACCTAGTTTAGCCCTCAGGTCCGTTCTGATCATATGAAGGTCACGCTGTGTGTACACCTGGGTGTTTTGAAAAGCTTTCTGCACAGTTTGAACTTGTTGGGACACTTCATGGAGGTCCTGCTTCCACGTGGATTCCAGGGTGTTTCTGGTATTTGCCTGTAATGTCCATCCTATAAAGAAAGAACAGTGTCATTGGGACACTCTGAGTACCTACTTGAGGGAGAGACCAGTGATCTGATTTAAATTCACTGCCAGGCAGTCTCTTCTTAGGGAGTACCCTTTGAGTATTCTTGATCAAAAAAGCTATTCCCCACATAAGGGCTGTCCTTCTCCAATCTGCTTTGAGGAGCTGTGGAGGACGAGCACACAGGACAGTTTGCCCGTAGAGCAGCTTTTGCCTCCAGAGACATGAAGGCCTGCTGGGGAATGGCCCTGCTCACCTAGCTCATTCTTCAGGTCTGCTCTGAGGAGCTGAAGATCATGCTGTGTGGACTCCTGCTCATTCTGGAAAGCTTCCTGCAGAGTCTGAATTTTTTGGTAGAGGTGCTGGTGGTCCTTCTGCCACATAGATTCCAGAGCATCCACTCTCCTTCCTGGGAAAAAAGACTGGTGTCACTGGGATAATGATTTTTCCTCCCCTGAGGTAAGGTCTTGTTCCACTAATGGCACAGGCCTTTTTTCTTAGAAAGGACCAAGAAGATGCTGTTCTTTCACTGCCTTCAAGGACAAGCGAGAGAAGAGGGACCTTGACCACCTCCAGCTGCCATCTCAGTATCAAAGGTGTTCCACTGGCCTGGGACAGAAGAGCTGCTCACAAGGAAGTTCTGCACAAGGCACTCACTCCAAGGACTAACTCACAAGTCAGTTTGATTGTGGAGCAGCGTTTGCTTCCAAAAAGATGAAGGCCTGGTGGGGAATGGCCCTGTTTATCTGGTTTTTTCCCTTTTGCTTTCTTTTCTTATGCGGGCAGGGCACAAGAAGTTCAGATTCAGTGCCCTCATGTCCTCCCTGTTTCTAATTTATACTCTCCAGACTTCTCTTTCCTCAGACAATCTTTTCTAATTCAGAGGCCTGGAAAAGAACTCAGCCCTTAAAAACAGAGATGGGGAGTTCATGTACTGATGGATCTGTGGGCACCATTACTGATCTCTTCCTTGGCTTTCAAATCCTTTTCCACCAAGAGTTTGCTCTGGGAAGGAGCCCTGGCCTCTTTTCTGGACCTCCAGCCTTTCTCGTGATTTGGAGACTTTTTTCTCTTACAGTTTTTAGCTGTTGAAAGGAGTCTCAGCACCACTGTGAGCCCTTCTAAATGTGGACTTGGAGCTTCTGTGCCTGGACATCTGCATGGGATGGGAAATATAACAAAGGACTTGATGGAGGCCTTTGGAAGTGGGAATTTCTGGAGGGGTGACATTGTTTGAGCTCACTACACTAGACCATCCCGCATCTTCTTGTTTGGCAGGGCTTTTTTTCCAAATATTGTGGGTATGTCCTGGCACTGATCTGCATGGAAAGGCTTCTCTTTGTGTGGGGAGAGGTCACATAGAACTTGCCCTTGGTCATCTCTTGATAGTCTGACAAGAGGATGAGTCTCATAGAAGTGCAGAATCACAAAATCAAGCCATCAAACAATGGTTTGGGTTTTAAGAGACCTTATAGATCCTCTCTTTCCAACCTTCCACTAGACCACAATGCTCCAAGTCCTGTCCAACCTGGCCTTGAACCCTTCCAGGCATGAGGCATTCACAGCTTGTACAGCAACCTGTGCCAGGACCTCACCATCCTCACAGGGAAGATTTTCTTCCTATTATCTGATCTAAATCTACCCTCCTACAGCTTAAAATCCGTTGCACCTTGTCCTAGCAATGTGTGCCCTTGTAAAAAGTCCCATCCAGCCTTCTTGTAAGCCACCCTTAGCTACAGGAAGGGTGTCAGAGACTGGGTAAGTTTAGTGTATTGAGCCGATGCCTTTATGTGTGTCTGTCTGTGTGTCAATCATTCAATCAATCAATCAATCACACAGCAGGAAGCTGTGCTGATCCAGCCTCTGATTGGCTGAGCAAACAGAAGTCCCACCCAGGAGGCAGACCTATAAAGTACCAAAGGTTTAAAAGGGGTGACCAGGAGGTTCCCAGCCATCAGACCCTGCTAGCTTTCCTGCAGCTGTGGCGTTAACTATGCTGGGACTCTATGAGTTGGTAGCTCTAGCTGTGGTTTTCTATATCTGTTCTGTCTTTCTCTCTCTCTTTCTTCTCCTAATTCTCTTTTCATGACAATTGAGAGTTTGGTGAGTAGCTTAACATCTTAAGGATTTAAAAGTTTCTAGGTTAAATGGGCTAAGTAAATGCTAAGTTAATGAAGTTAATACCAAATTAATGCTAAGTAATGCTATTATAAGTGGTTTCATGTTGAATTTGATGTTGTATTTAATCCTTATGCCAAAGTTTTCCTAATCTTCTGTATTTTTGCAGTAAATTTTTGTGTGATTTTTCACCTCGTGAGAATATCTGGTGGGAATTTCTCCTTTGCACCAGCTAGGATAAAGGAACCTTGACTTTAACCCCTGGATTTAGGTATCCGGGGTGTAACAAAGGGTCTCTAAAGTCTGCCTATAACCTTCTCTGTTTCCTTTGTTTGTCATAACTACCACAGACAATGAGTACAGACCATTCTAGGTACACCAGGTAGGAGCTCCTGATGCAGCAAAAGAACTGACAACATACAAGCCCTCCTGCCCTGGAAGACACCTAGGACAGATAGAACCCATCATGGACAAAATGAACTCAGCAGACATCTTGGTGGGACAGCTATTGACTATGGAGATGATACCTGTGTATTTATATATATATATATGTATATATGAATGTTTGTGTATATGTGTTGGAGGCTCTAGGATGTGGAAATGAGTAGATGATACAGATTAAGTGGTGGAAAATGTCCTGGTTTGGGCTGGGACAGGTTAATTTTTGCAGTGACTGGAAAAGGGGTGTGACCAGGACCCTAATGTGATTTGTTACAAACTCGCATCATTGGCAGGGGCTGGGGAAAGTGGAAAGGGATGCTGTCCCTTCTGGGGAAAAGGGGTTCCTTCTGGTCAAGAAAAAAGGGCAGGGGGGAAGGCATCCTGTATTTGTTTGTTGTCGTGGGGTCCTTGGTGTGCATTTTGGATATGAATCACTCTCTCTTTTTATGCTTTTGTTATTAATATTGTTCTTGTTACTGTTTTTCTTCTTATCTCCTTGCAGTTTCCAGTAAATAGTTCTTATTTCAAACCATGATCTTTACCTTTTGTGCCTCCAGTTCTCAACTTCATCCCACTTGCAGCAGGAAGGGAGAAGGAATAGGGGAATGAGAGAGTGGTGTGTGGTTTGGGAGAGTCTCAGTGGGGGCAGTGATTTGAGGAGTTCCATTCCTAAACCACAACACAGACACAAGCAGAGATGAGGCTGAATGCACAGAGCTCGAGAGAGGCAAGTGGTGTGAGGTCAGTACAGCTTTTGAGGGAAGGGTCAGTCCTGCCTTGCCATGAGAAGTGAAGTGATGGTTTGTGCCTTTGGCCATGACACTCTGCTACAGGTTCCCCAGGCTTGGCAGGGCCCTGATCCAGCTCCCATCCAGGAGGGAAAACCAAGTCCACAAAGGCCCCTCAGCAAGGGCTGTGGTGCCCTTGGACACCACAGAGCTGGAACACCTGGCCCTGGACTGGGGAAAGGTGACCTCTCCCCAGCCATGGCTGCAGAGGCAGAGATCTCTGGAGAGGCCCTTGCCAAGGTGTGAGGCACCACTGACATTTCTGGGAAAAAAGGTCCAGCTTTGATGAATGAACTCCACTGGAGGCCTGGGGGAGGATGAGACCAATTGAGGGAGAGAAAGGAATCCTTCAAATTCATCCCAGGAAAAGTCCCCCAATCCCATCCTCCTCCCTCCTCTTGCCTGTCAATAAGGTCCACCCAAGCTCTCAGCTGCATGTGGCGGCATCTCCCTTCTGCCTCTGGATGACAGATGGTAAACTTCTACCTGCAGGAGAATGCAACATTTGAGCTGAGTGGAAGCTAATGCATCTGTGAGCCAGAAGCAGACTCTACATGGTATCTCATCTTATTTGTCAGAGAGTAGTCTTACAAGAGGCTGAGAAATGACATCCTGCAGCCTCACTTCTAAGAATATGAGGTCCTGTGAACCAAGTGCCCTTACCTTGAAGTACCAGAACAGCACCAGCAGCCAATGTGAAAAGTAATAAAGGGAGTTGTACCCAGGAGGCAGAGATCCACTGAGATGCACCTGGAAAGAAAGCACCTTTGGGAAAAAAAAAATAGCTCAGTGTCATCTGTCAATATTCAATCTTACCCCCATACTTAAGCACCCACCCAAAGACTTTCTGTGGAGATGAATGGAGAAATAGTCACAGTCCCTGCAGGGGTGGGCAGAGCCTGCCTTCCCTAGGGATGTGCACAGCATGTGGGGTAAGAGGGACCCTGCTCATTTCTCACTGCAACCTGTCCTGCCTGCAGTGCCCCCAGCTGCTCTGGGGTGGGTCTGGCTGGACTGGAGAGCTGTCACCTTCCCTGGCACAGGAAAGGGCCTCACAGGACCCCTGAGACAATGAGCCTCCAGCAAAGATTTCTGGGGACAATGGGACTCACCTGAGAGACTCACAGTAGTTTTCTTCTCTGCCTGCACCAGGGGGTTCAGGATTTGACAGGTGACTTTTCCCATTTGCTCTCCTTTAACTGTGACTCGACTCCACACACTGAAGAATTTCTCACTGTCCTGGTGACTTTCAGTGTCTGCAGACAGACCCTGCCCATCCTCAGTGACCCATTGGACAGTAGGTTTGGGGAACCATCCATGTGATCTGCAGCCAAGCTCCAGCTGTTGCCCTTGGGGGCCCAGAATTTCAATGATCACTTCACCAGTACCTTAAAGGCAAGAGAGTTTGTTAGTGGGAGAAGTTTCCATGAAAGCATCTCTTCCTTGGATTCACAGCTCTTGTTTAACCCAGAGTTTCCTGCCAGTTCCTGTCAGTCTTTCACACAACCTTTCCAATGGCCTTTCTGTCATCCCACACTCCATCAGCCATAAATGCCAGATCTCCTTTGGCTGAGAAAGAGCTATGGTGTGGGATGGGTTTGCTTCTCAGCTCGCCACTATTTCATGGATCAGGCAGGGAGAAGGTGTGTATCCCTCTTTTGGAATGACTCTAGGAGACCCATCCTCATTTGAGGATTGGCAAAGCAGGACACAGCACACTAAAGCCTGGTCAGCTTTTTCCCTGGCACCTCGCCAGTCCATGCTGGCACTACAGGTGGACACAGATGGTCACTGACAGGGTCTGCACCAATACTTCACCTGTGTGATGAGGTGGGTGCACCAAGCACACATTTTAGAGTCACTCCTGGTCAAAGCTGGATTTCATAGGAATTTTTTCCTGTGCAGTCATAGGAAATGGGCACTATCTGGAAGCTTTTTCTCTCTCCTATCTCAAAAGCATCTCTAATCCCCTTTGGATGAGGTGATTTAGATTTGATGTTAGGAAGAAATTCTTGACTATGAGTGAGGCGCTGGCACAGTTTGCCCAGAGAAGCTGTGGCTGTCCCATCCCTTGAAGTGCTCAAGGCCAGGTTGGACAGTGCTTGGAACAGCCTGGTCTAGGGGAAGGTGTTCCTGCCCATGGCTGGGAAGTTCAAAGCAGAAATTCTTTAAGGTCAACCAACCTTCCAACTCCTGGCTTTGCATGATTCTAAGATTCCCTGATGCGGTCATTCTATGCTCTTTTGGATCAATGAGTTCAAGCTGATCATCTCCACCTGACATTATCAATACCTGCACACAAATGGTGCTGACTGTCCATCTGGGAGGAACTGGCAGCCCAGAACACCTCCTTAGCCCAGCTGAGAAGTCACAACAGGGAGGTTCCCCATTCCCATCAGTCCCACAGCCAGGGATGCTGAGCACCTGGATGTCTCCTCAAGTAGGCTCACAGCTCCCCAACAGGGATTATTGAAGCTCACCAGCCCCATGTGGGTCAGATCAGGGCTCAGGCTGGGCATGGAGTTTGCAGAACATCTTGACAGGTGGCCCATGGGCTCCTGGGAGTGGAGAGGTGATGTGTTTGGTCAAATGAGGGGGCACCAGCTGGGGGACAGTGACCTTTCAGAGAGCTCTTTTCCCTCTCTAGGAGCTTCCCCCCTTCCCCACCCAGCCCAGGAAGTCTCCAACCTGCAATGCTGAGCTTGGTGGCTGTATCAGCACTCCAGTCCCTGGATGTCACAATGCAACTGTACATTCCTTCATCTGCTGGTTGGACATTCTTCAGTGTCAGGGATACATTCCCAGTGGCAAATCCATCTCTTGGCACTGATGTCCGTCCATAGTATTTCTGACTTGGTTCTCCCCCCAACTGCCCATATGTGTAGATGTCCTCTGTGTGTCCATCTGTGATTTTCCTCCACTGCACTTCAGGGGTGAGCAATGGTTTTGTGGAAGAGATGGTGCAAGGAAGGATTGCATCCTGGCCGACAATTCCAACTACATTCTCAGGAGAGGTGAGCTCAAAATTGTCTGAGCGTGAGCATCTGGCTGAAATCAATCAGAAAGTGTACAGGTGTGAAGGAAACAAGTCTAGGAGCAACAGCGGGGAACAACTGAAAGTAATCGATTAGAGGGAGAAAACATGATGATACAAGTTATACAGGATGGGATGATTTTTGGGAAAAGTTAAAAATGAAAAGCATAAAAGCATGTGCAGAGCCATTTCATGTAGCTTCCCAGCCAGCCTTGCTCCTTTGCAGCCCTGTGCCACCAGCACTGAAGGCCAGCTGCAATGCCAATGCCAACTGCCTGGGCAAGCGGACAAATGCTCCTGGTGCTGGGGCAGGGCTGGACAGGCCAGCTGCAATGGGCTGGATTCCCCAAGAGCAGAGGGGCAGGGCAGCTCTGCCTCTTGTGGAGTTCAGATTAGGGCTGCCCAGGAGACCATGACCCTCAGCTCCAGCACTTCTGATCATCTGCAGACTGGAATGTCCCAGAAAGGAGCAGAACAGCTCCTGGAAGCGTTACCTGAGAGAGGGATGGCTGGAAGCAGTGCCAGAGCCAACAGGAGCCATCTCCTCTGCCCCATCCCTGCAGTCCCAGGGGTGGGATAATCCTGCAGGTGACCTGGAAGAGACACAGCAGGGAAGTGAGCAAAGAATTGAAATCCTGTCCCAAACCCCTCTGTTCTTTCTCACCTGGTACTTGCCACCAGCTGCAACTTCTGAAGGTGACAAGTGCTCAAACAGTTGAGTTCAGAAATCAGGAAAACTCATGCCTTTCTTAGTTACTGTTGCAGCTTCTGAGAATTTCAGTCTGACATGCTCCCAGGAAGCTGTGACAGGGGATGCAAGAGAAAATTCAACCCAGCTCCCACTTGCTGCTGTGGGATTTAATGGACACCTTAACACACCAGCTTAAATCTTTGCTTTGGAATCACAGAATCTTGAGGCTGGAAGAGATCTCTGAGATCACAGAGTCCAACTTTAGATTAAAGACCACTTTGCCAACTAAACCATGGCACTTAGTAGCACATTGAGTCTTTTCATGAACATTTCAAAGATGTAGAATCCACCACCTCCCTGGATAGTCTGTTCCAATGCCTGACCACCCTTTCAGTGAAGAAATTCTTCCTGACATCCAACCCAAATCTCCCCAGCACAACTTAAGACTTGAACTTCCTCTTGTCCTTTTGCTAGTTTTCTGGGAGAAGAGACAAACTCCCACCATGCTACAAGTTCTTTTCAGGTAGTTATAGAGAGTGGTGATAAGGTCACCCCTTCTCCAGGTGTGTTGAGTTTGTGTGGGCAGTTTTTGGAGGGGGGGGGATAAAAAGAGGGCCTTCTGTGAGTAAGCTTCCAGAAAGCTTCCCCCATGTCCAACAGAACCAACACCAGCCGGCTCCAGGACAGATCCACTGCAGGCTAAGGCCGAGCTCAGCACAGATTTTGATGATGCCTCTGTAATAATGTATTTGAGAAGGAAAAGAAAGTTATTGTGCAGAGGTAATTGAGGCCAGAGAAGAGTGGGATGAGAATATGTGAGAAGAACAGCTCTGCAGACAACCAGGTCAGTGCAAAAAGATGGGCAGGAGGTGCTCCAGCCACCGGAGCAGGGATTCCCGAGATTCCATGGGGAAGCCCATGGTGAGGCAGCTGTGCCCCTGGCAGCCCGTGGAGGGCACAGGGTGCAGAGATCCACCTGCAATCCTTGGAGGACCCCCACACCTGGAGCAGGTGGATGCCCAAGAGAGGCTGTGACCCCATGGGAAGCCTGTGCTGGAGCAGGGTTAGGGGCCTGCAGACCCATGGAGAGAGGAGCCCATGCTGCAGCAGGTTTCCTGATAGGACTTGTGACCCTGTGGGCATCCCATGCTGGAGCAGACTGTGCCTGAAGAACTGACCCCATGAAAGTGACCCACATTGCAACAGTTTGTGGAGAACTGTTGCCTATGGGAAGGACACACCCTGGAGAAGTCTGTGGAAAAGTGTCTGCCATGGGAGGGACCCCACACTGGAGCAGAGGAAGGATTCTGACTCCTTTCCCTGAGCAGAGTCAGGAAAAAGGTGTGATGATTTGACCATAACTTCCATTCCCCCATCTCCCTGTGCCACTCTGGGGAGGAGATAGAGCTGGGAAGGAAGAAAGGGTGGGGGGAAGGCATTCATTTTATTTCTCACCGTCCTGCCCTGCTTTTTTTTAGTAATAAATTCTGTTAATATCCCCTAGTCTGTTTTGCCCTTGACAATATTTGGCGAGTGATCTCTCCTGGTCCTTAACTCAGGAATCTTTCACTATATTTTCTTTCCTCTGTCCAGCTGAGAAGGGTAGTGATAGAGCAGCTTTGGTGAGTATCTGGCACCCAGCCAAGGTCAATCCACTACACCCGGTTAAACAACCCCAACTCCCTCAGCCACTCCTCATCAGACATGTGCTCCAGACCTTTCACCAGATTCATTGCCCTTCTCTCTGGACTCACTCCAGCACCTCAATGTCCTTGCTGAATTGATCACCTAGAACTTGACACAACACTCAAGGTGTGGCCTCACTGTGTGGAGTACAGTGGGACAATCTCTGTCCTAGTCCTGCTGCCACACTCTTCCTTATACAAACCAGGATGACATTGGATCTTCTTGCTTACCTGGGCATATGCTGGGTCATGTTCAGACACTCTTGACCAGCACCCGTATTTCCTTATCTGCTTGGCCACTTTCCACTCTGCCCCCAGCCTGTAGTGCTGCAGGGAGTTGTTGTGGCCAAATTGTAGGACCCAGCTGTTGATATTGTTGAACCTCATGCTGTTGGTCTTGGCCCATTGATCCAGCCTGGCTAAATCCCTCTCCAGAGCCTTCCCACCCTCCAGCAGATCAAGGCTCCCACCCACCCAGCTTGGTGTCACCCACAAATTTATGGAGGGTACATTCAATCTCCTCATCTTGATCATCAATAAAGATATTAAACAGGACTGATCCCTGGGGGAAACCACTGGTGACCAGACAACAACTGGATGCAGCACCATTCCCACCTTTCTCTGGGCCCAGCCTCCAGTCAGCTCTTAACCCAGTGAAGTGCACCTGTCTAAGCTGTGGGCTGCAGCTTCTCCAGGAAATGCTGTGGAAGACTGTGTTAAAGGCTTTAATGAAGTCCAGGCAGATATAGCCACAGCCTTTCCTCATGAACCAGATGGGTCACCTTGTCATGAAAGGAGATCAGGTTTGTCAAGCAGGATCTGGCCTTCCTAAGCCCAGGCTGGCTGGCCCTGATTCCCTGGTTGTCTTGTATATGCCATGTTATGATTATCTGCTCCATAATCTTGCTGGGCACGAAGGTCAGCCTGACAGGCTTGAAGCTCCCCAGAACCACCTTTTGGCCCTTCTTGAGGATGGGGTCCTATTGGCACCTCCAGTCCTCTGGGACCTCCCCAGAGAGCCAGGACTGATGATAAATGATGTAGGCTCTTCCACCAGCTCTCTCATCACCCTTGGGTGAATCCCATATGATCACATAGATTTGTGGGAGACGAAGTGGCTCAATAGGTCACTCACTATTTCCCCCTGGGTTACAGGGAGTCCATTCTGCTCCCCATTCCTGTCTAACAGCTCAGGTTTGTGCTGAGGATAAGAGGTCTTACTGTTAAAGAATGAGGCCAAGAAGGCATTAGTAACCTCAGCCTTTCCTTCATTGTTGGTGATATTTCCCCCACATCCAATAAAGAATGGAGATTTTCCTTGGTCCTCCTTTTTTTGTTGATATATTTATAAAAACATTTTTTATTATGTTTTAAAAGCAGTGGCCTGATTGAGTTCTGACTGAGCTTTTGCCTTTCTAATTTTCTGTCCACATGACCTAATGACATCCTTGTATTCTTCCTGAGTTGTCTGGCCCTTTTTCACCATCTTTTTTATCTTGACTTCTTGCAAAAGCTCCCCATTCAGCCAGGCCTGACTCCTTCCCCACCATCTCATCTGTCAGCACATAGGGACAGGTTGCTCCTGCACCTTCAAGATTTCTTCCTTAAAATATGTCCAGCCTTTCTGGAAGGCTAGGTTGCAAGAGTCTCTCTGTCCATGCTCTGAAATGGAAGGAAAAGGTGGAAGAAACCAGTTTATCCCCTCCCATACCTACCTTTGAAGGAAGGTCAATCCATGGCTCTTTCTATCCCAAAGTTACCACTCTCTGGAAACAATTAGGCTGCAGAGTGACAGTGCATCAACTCCAGAACAAACATGAAATCATTTAGGGAGCTGCACCAGGGCTGGTTTTGCTGCACTACACTAAAGATCCTGCCCCTCTCCATCTCTGGCTCTCCCAGTGCATTTTCACATTTCCTGTGTGTGCCTGACCTCAGTCCCCATAGCAACACTTTTGGTGTGATATTATTATTGGTTTATTCATGTTCAGCTTTCTGTGTTTAATGAGCAGTAAGGAAGGTGGGGCATCCTGATGACTTCTAAGCAGGAGTCAATCACCCTGCACTGCAGTGTCTAAATACTTCCCAGAGAAGATGACCTACAGGCCTCACAGCTATGTCTGATGTGACTAAATTGGATGCTGTTAGAACAGGCATGGTGGTGGATCAAGGCAGAGGGATTAAGAGGAGTGACAGGGTGTTCAATTCACATGGTTCACAATTTCACAAATTCTCCTTCTTCTCTTCCTAAGGAGAGACAGGGACTCCCAGAGATATTTCTTCAAATTCCTCATAGACCACTAAGATGAGGACTCATGTCCACTCTGATCACTATAGCACAGGCTCTTAGCTGGTTGCTCTGAGCTCTGTTTATGGTAGATGGAGGCAAATGAGCACTGTGAGTTCTCTGTTCTGGCCTCAGCTGGGATAGAGGGGTTTTTTTGCTAAGTAGCTGGTCCAGGGCTATGTTTTGGATTCAGGATGAGAACAGTGTTGATAAGGTCATTGCTCCATTGTGCTCATCCCAGGTCAAGGATTTTTCAGCATCTCTTGCTCTGGCAGCAAGCAGGTGCATGAGAAGTGAGGAGGAAGTACAGCCAGGACAGCTGACCCAAACTGGCCAGAGTAATATTCCAGACCATTGAACATCATGTCGTTTATGCAAACTGTGGGAAGTTGGCCGGAAGGGGGCTGATCAGTGCTCAAGCACAGGCTAAGATTCTGTCAGTGGGTGGCAAGCAACTGCATTGGGCATCATTTGGGTTTTATTCCTCTCTCTCTCTTTCTCTCTTTTTCTTCCTCTCTTTCTCCCTTTCTCTCCCTCCCTTTCTTTCTCTCCCTCTCTCCTTTTCAACACAATTCTTCTTTTTATTATTGCCATTGTTTGCTTTATTTTGTTTCAAGCTGTTCTTATCTCAGCCAACAAGGTTTTGTTTTCCAAGGGGCTGTAGGGCACCAGGGAGTGAGTGAGCAGCTGTGTGGTACTTAGTGGTCATCTGGTGTTAAATACACCATCAAGTCTCATATCATTCATGAAGCCAAAGGTCTTGGGGCAAGATGGCCACAGCCTCAATTCCACCAACTACATGTCCATAAACTACACAGACAGCTCAGGACATTAAATATGAAACTGGCACAAAATTTTAGAAACTGTCATGTCAAATTCTGCTCTTTCTACTGCACAGGCATTTTTGTGGGTTTGGACATGCACTAAGTTCATGCTTTACAGAGAATTATCACATGAGGCCAAATGGAAGTTTGTTGGAGGCATTAGTTTGGAGATCTAATATGGGAAAGAGTTTTATCTTGATTAGAGATATGGGGGCTGGTCCTCAGTCACTTAAAAAGAGGTCTAAGGGGCTCTTTTGGATATTATTAGGGTTGCAATACTAAACCAGGCATTTGGGGAAGGGCAGATATGACAGAGGACTTGTAGAAACCTGTTCACCTCTGGATCAGCAGAGGTGAAGGCTTAGAAATGGAAAATGTCACAAGACAAGAATGTCTGACCCAGGAACTCCAGCCAGAACATGCTGAGATCTTACGCACTTTGTTTAGCAACACTGAAACTTCTTCTGACAAATGGATCTTTTTATATCCAACTTTTACAAAATTTTCCTGTCATCCAAGGAAGGCCCAAAAGAGACCTCACTGTCTAACAAATCATCAGGTCTTTTGGAGGATAAAACCACATTCCCAAACAAGTTGAATGCTTTTCCAAAGAAGACATATAATCACAGAATCAACTAGGTTGGAAAAGCATTTGAGATCATTGAGTCCAACCTGTGACCCAACACTACCTTGTCAACAAGATCATGGCCACATCCAGTCAAGTGCCACATCCAGTCTTTTCTTAAACACCTCCAGGGATGGTGACTCCACCACCTCCCTGGGCAGCCCATTCCAATGCCCAGTCACCCTTTCTGAGAAGAACTTTATCCCAATGTCCATCATAAACCTCTCCTGTTGCAGCTTAAGACTGTGTCCTCTTGTCTTATTGATGTTTGTCTTACTGATGGGAGAAGAGATTGACCATCACCTGACTACAAGTAGTTGTAGAGTGTGATGACCCCCGCCTCTCCCCACACCCCCCCCCCCCCTCCACCCTGTGTTTCCCCTCCCGCCGTTGCTTTCTCGGACGCTTGAACCCAACATTTTCCTAAATCAGGATCCAGAACTGACACAGTCCACAAGGTCACCCACCAGCGAGTACAGGGGAAAATCCTCCCATTCCCCTGGCCATCCATCCAGACCAGGTGCCTGGCCTTTGGCCAGTGACACGCACCTCATGTCCAGCCGCGTCCATCCACCCCCAGGTCCCTTCACCGGGCACGTCCAGCCACTCGTCCCCAGCCTGTAGTGCTGCAGGGGTTGTTGTGCCAAAGTGCAGACCTGGCTCTTGGTCTTGTTAAACCTCATATTGTTGGGTTCACCCATCTATCCAGCCTGTCCAGTCCCTTTGCACCCTTCTACCCTCTAGCAGATACATGTTCCAGTTGGTGTTCTGGATTGGTGGTGCCCCCTCCAAGAAGTATTGAAAAACCCTCTATTTCCTTTTAAAGTAGTGTTTTAGGAGGTGTTGGGTAAAATTTACTGAAGTGAACATTATAAGGCCCTTTCTTTAAAGAGACAGGTTGGTGAGGCAATGTTTAAACCAGGTGGTGTCTGATCCCCCATCTGTAGGTGTATGTGTGCCTAGGGTTTGATCCATAACCTTCTCACAAGGTAGTGAATTATTTTAATCTCTTCACCTTTTGTGGATGTTACCTAATTCTGGGGTCAGTGGCAGTGATGTAAATGATGGGGTCAATTTTGTAGTTCTTGTAGAATGTCATTGTCATAGATTGTGGATCTAATGGTAGATCTCTAACTGTTTTAGATTAAAGGGGTATTTGCTCCATCTTATCTTACCTAAAGGATTTTTGTGTTTGTTCTGAGAAATTGTTTAATGTTGAAAAATGAGAAAGATTTAATATCTCAGCTTTTTTATCTTGGTTTATATTCCCAAGTATAAAAAATGGAGGTTTTTTTGACTCTTTTGTGTTAAATATTTATAAAAATTGTTTTTATTATCCTTTACAAGTGCAGATTAAGTTCTAATTGAGCTTTATTCTCTGATTTTCTTTTGATGACTAAAGATCTTAAACACTTTATTAATTTTTAAAGGTGTATATATTTTTTCCGTAGTTCCTTAAAATTCTGCCATAGGGATTTTCCTTTTTTAGTCATAGGAATGTTTGTTAAGATTTCTTTTTGAAGTATGTTCATCTTTTGAATCTTTTAAAGTTTTAAGGTGGTCTCCAAATCAATCTCTGAATAGAAATTGTTCTAAGTAGAGTGGAAGTTTTGTTGATGCCCTCCTTGTTTATGAATATTGGAATTCTATTACTTCAAGGTATTACAAACTTATAGATATTTTAATTTCAATTTTAAGAGATTACCATGTTTTATTAATTTTTATATAATTGGACTGCCTTTTCTGTGCTGTGTTGAGTTCCCAGCAGATACCTAACAGGTTAAAGTCTCCTACAGGAACAAGGGCTGGTGATCTTGAAACGTCCTCCAGCTGCTTTTAGAAAAATACATCCACCTCTTCATCCTGGTTGACTCTCACCAGGATGTCAGCCTTGTTGGCCTTCACTCTGATTCTTACCCACACCACTTGACCCTATCATTATTGACCACAAGTTCTGTAATGTCAAGAGACTCCCTACTATACAGAGCCATCCCTCCACCTCTTCTCTCCCTTCTGAAGAGCACATAGCCACCCACTGCAGCGCTCCAGTCATGCGAGTCATCCCACCACATTTCCATAATGGTGACTACATCATATATTTCCTACTGTACAGTGGCTTCCAGCTCCCCTTTTTTTGTTATCCATGCTGCATGCATTCGTGTACATGCACTTCAGCTGGTCTGCTGATTTCCCCGACTCTGGCTTACCACCCTTAGGCTCACCTCTGGAGAGCCTGGCTTCATCCCCTTACCCCTTCAAACCTAGTTTAAAGCCCTCTCAATCAGCCCTGCCATGAGCATAGCCCTGCCATGTGAACACAGGTCTAAAAAACTCAACACAACAAGAAACAAACAAACAAAGGCAGAGTTTCTCAAAGCCTCATGTTTAGCCGTGCTAAACAGACATACCAGGACACAGTGTAACTAAGGGCAAGAATCAGTGTTACATCAGAAGGGGAGAAAATGGAGCAAAGTTGGTATTGACTCTGCAACACCTGTGAGATCTGCAAAGATCACTGAACGCTGTGGAATTACAAGATGAATTAGAAAATGGGTAAACAAAGACAATGCCATGATGACCTGAGGTTTGCTGTTTATGAATCAGCAACCTCAATCACTCAAGGTACTAATTGGGAAATTTTAAGCTTATTAACATTTCTGTATGAGCAACTGACCCCTGGTGCTCCGGGAGTTATTGTCATCCTGAGCTACCATAAAATCAAGGCAGTTTCACATTGTTGCAGCTTCCTAAAGGAAAGAGTTCCAAGTCGCCATTCTTGGAACCAGCCTTGTTTACTGAGAAGGAAGTTTCTGCATTACCATCAGCCCTACTTTTCCTCAAGGCCCTGCCCCAAGTGGGTACCCTGGGTCCAACAGTCCTTTCCAGAGGGGGAATTCCACCCTCCTCTCCTGCTCTGCAGCCTCCCCTTGGACAGCAGCAGAACTATCCTTAAGAAACAAACATCAGACCCAGATGGCCAGCCCATACCTTAGCTTTCCGCCCTCATGACCATTCCCTGTCACTTATAGTTCCTCTCTGAGCTCTTCTGGGAACAGCTGTGCTGATAATGCCCCCAGTTCTTGCCACATTTGCCTGAGAAGACCTAGGGGATGGGAAGAACTTGCTGGTCCCTGTGTACACAGCTGGGATGAAGGGAAGAGAGTGGTTCCTGTCCAGCCAGACAGCAGCACAACATTCACCACTTGTTCAGGAGAGAAAGAAATAACAGAGACCTGCTTACCTGCCTTAGTCAGCAAAGATGAGCACTGATGTTGGTACAGGTATTTTTCCTCTTGCCAGAGAAACTTCCACCTGGAGAAGGGAAGGAGTATGAACAGAAGAATCAGATCCTGAAGTTTGAATGTGGATGTTTCTCTGCCTAAAAGTCACTTTGTTGCCTGAAGGTCAAATCTCATCTGCCATATGAGGGCTCTGTGCTGGTGATGTAGGCAATTCAGTGCAAATGGAGCTTCAATATCAATGAGAGGTTTAAGAGAAGCAGAGATCCTGCTCAATGCCCACAGTGTACCCTGGTTTAGAATTGGAGCTGGATTTTACCTGTTGTCAGGTAAGAATGATCTCCACGCCTTCAGTCTATGAATGAAATGTGAACTTTGATCAGCTGCTTAAGGGATTAACTTTGAAGAAATGAAAGTGAAACGAAGAATGAAACAGTAAAGATTAACTTGGGGTGTGACTGTCTGAAGATCAAGGATGACTTTTCTGTAAGACTGATGTTTTTGTTGACAGGTTACCTAGGGAATGAGAGTGGAGTTTCCCTGGGACTTCACTGTCACCCTTTAGACAAATCAGCTTGAAATGGGAGCAATTCTGTTGGATTCCCACTCAACTTGCCCTTTTGTGTCACTTTTTACAGCTGTTTCTTCCTTCAAAGGCTGTGCCAGAAGTATTTCTCATTGCCCTAGACATTGTTTGCTATTGGGGAAGTCCTCTCTAAGTAATTTTATATCCTATGATGAGTCACCTGCCTCATGACAGAAAGGCACTGGGTGAAGATTTCCTGGGTTATAGCGAGGCTTTTGATAGTGACCCTGACATCAGCCTTCTGGACAAGGTGCCTGGCTGTGAGACAAGCTGGTACATTGTACCCTAAGTGAAGAACTGCCTGAGTGCCAGGGCTCCAAGGGTTGTAGCAAACAGGGCTACATCTCTCTGGTGGACTGCCACCAGCTGAGTTCCTGGGGGTTCAGTCCTAGAGTATGTTCTGTTCCACATGTTTATCAGTTATTTGGGTGCAGGAATTGAATGCACTGTTAGCAAGTTTGCTGATGATACCAAACTGGAGATGCTGTTGAGTTTCTTGAGGGACGGGAGGCTTTGCAGAGGGGTCTGGATGGATTGGAGTGTTTGGCAATTGTCAAAGGCATAAGATTTAACAAGAAAAAATGTTGGCATCTGCACTTAGGACAGAGTAATGCCAGACACAAGTGCAGATTGGGAGAGAGGTAGCTACAGAGCAGCCCTGCAGAAAGTTTATCAAAGACATCAGCCAGTGGTAAAAAGAGGTGATGATCCCTCTGCACTGAACATTGCTGCAGCCTCACCTCATGTGCAGTTTTGGGCCCCACTATTTAAGAAGAATGTGGAGGTTCTTGAAGGGTGGCAACAAAGCTGATGCAAGGGTTGGAGGACAAGTTCTGTGAGAAGCTGCTATGAATAATTGAAATCCCTTGTCCTTAAATGGCCTTTGCTAAGAGTCCACAGAGCCTCTGGGACAATTACAGTGGGGTACTTTAAGCCATTCATTCCCAGTCAGGCTGATTCCAGCCTCAGAATCACACAATGAATCACAGAATCAATGAGGTTGGGAGAGACCTTCAAGATCACCAAGTCCAACCCATGCCCGAACACCACCTCAACTAAACCATGGCACTGAGTGCCACATCCGATCTTTTTTCAAACACATCCACCACCTCCCTGGGCAGAAAATCCCAGAGCTTTATCACTCTTTCAGTAAAAACTTTTTCCTGTCATCCAACTTAAATTTCCCTTGGCGCAGCCTGAGACTGTGTCCTCTTGTTCTGTCAGTTGCTGCATGGAAAAAGAGACCAACCCCCATCTGACTACAACCACCCCTCAGGTAGTTGTAGAGAGTGATAAGGTCACCTCTGAGTCTTCTTTTCTCCAGGCTAAACAACCTCAGCTCCCTTAGTCATTCCTCATGGGGCTTGTGTTCCAACCCTTCACCAGCCTCGTCGCGCTCCTTTGGACACATTCCAGTGTCTCAATGTCCTTCCTGAACTGAGGAGCCCAGAACTGGACACAGCACTCGAGGTGCAGCCTCAGTAGTGCCAAGTACAGGGGAAGAATGACTTCCCTGGTCCTGCTGGCCACACTATTTCTAATACGGGCCAGGATGCCATTGAGCTTCTTGGCCACCAGGGCACACTGCTGGCTCATATTCAGTTGGCTGGAGGCAAGAGGAGGGAGGAGGAATGGGATTGGGGGACTTTTCCTGGGATGAATTTGAAGGATTCCTTTCTCTCCCTCCATTGGTCTCTTCCTCCCCCAAGCTTCCAGTGGAGCTCATTCATCAGAGCTGGGCCTTTTTTCCTAGAAATGTCAGTGGTGTCTCCTACCTTGGCAAGGGCCTCTCCAGAGATCTCTGCCTCTGCAGCCATGGCTGGGGAGAGGTCACCTTTCCCCAGTCCAGGGCCAGGTGCTCCACTCTCTGTGGTGTCCAAGGGCACAGCCATGCTCAGCCCTTGCTGAGGGGCCTTTGTGGACTTGGTTTTCCGTCCTGGGTGGGAGCTGGAGCAGGGTCCTGCCAAGCCTCAGGAACCTGTGGCAGAGTGTCATGGCCAAGGACCCAAACCAGCCCCAGGAAACCATTGCTCATGGCAAGGCAGGACTGACCCTTCCCTAACAGCTCTCCTGAGCTCACACAACTCACATCTTCTAACACCTGTGCCTGGAGCTTCGTCTGGACCAGAGGAGGTCACCCAGGCACTGTGACAAGCGCCCAGGGAAGGACCACAATGGGCAGATAAGGAATGGAAGAACTACAGCTCATGGCAGATGGGGCTGTGGCAGACACCTGATGGGCATTGGCAGAGCCCACCTGACCAGGCCATGCTGGTGACCTTGGCAGAGGCTCCTGGGGGCATTTGGAGTGTCCTTATACCTGGTTCAGACTGGAGTAGCTCTCACCTGGCTGGGGGTTTCATCTCTGCAGCACCACTGGGAGATACAAACCTGACCTCTCTGGAGCCAGGAGTGTTCACCCATTTGGTTGAAGCCCTGAGCCCTCAGCTTGGTCATCAGGGCAGATCCTGCTCTCACCACAAGACCCCACTGCACACATCCTGTGCTCCTTCCCACCCCGAGCAGCTCTGCCGTGTGCTGACAGAAGCAGAACCAAAGTCCCAAACCAAGCCTGAAAAACCTGACTAACTGGTTAAGGAATTTCCAGGCACAAAAAAGAGCTGTCAGGGGAGGTCCTGGGAGGAGAAGGGCAGGAGCAGAACAATCCCTGTGTGAGGTGGCAGGAAGGGAAGGGGCAGGGTGAGGCCTGAGCCACCTCCCTGTGAAAACCAATGTGATGCTGCACAGCCCTGGGCTGTGATGTGTCACTGCAGAGAGAAGCAAGGCCAGTCGAGGTCTCTCCCCAGAGCACATTACCTGCAGAACCCCTTCCAGTGCAGAGAAGGAGGCCTGGCCTTCAGGGTGGGGTGCCTTTGGTTAGAGGGATTTACCTGTTTGAGGAGAGACACATCTCCTATAGCAGAGGGTATTCCACGCATTTGTAAAGGAAAGCTTTCAAAGGCACAGTCCATCACTTCTGGGGTTCCTTTTCCTTTCTTTGACCTCTAAAGGAGGAATCTCATCCTCATGTCAGGCTACATGGGCAGGGGGAGAGCTTATGGGAATTTCCCTTATTTCCTATGGAAAGCAGTTGACAATTTGAAGGTCACAGCCATGCTCAGGCCTTTCTGGGGTGCCTTTGTGGACTTGGTTTTCCTTCTTGGGTGGGAGTTGGAGCAGGGCCCTGCCAAGTCTGGAGAATCTGTGGAAGACTGTGGTGGCCAAGGGCCCAAACCAGCCCCATGAAACCATTGCTCAGGATAAAGTATGAAAGACTGGAGGAGATTGCTGACTCAAAATGTTTTGGGTGCATGTGTGGGAGAAGGGGCAGGGCAGGTGTTGCTTTTGGTGAGGCAATGCCCTGCTACCCACACCCTAACCCCCCAGGGCCTTTAGCCCAGTCCCCCATTTTTAGGCTTTTGCCAACAGGCAGTTCTCTGGCTTAGAGCTGTTGAACTGTCAGTGCGAATGCAAACGCCGAGCTGTTGAGCTTTCTGTCCTGCTCCCTTTGGTGTGTAAGCAGTTCCTGGTGCTGTTCCGTTTGGATGCTGACTCAGTGAGACTGAAGGCTTAGGATGGTACCAAACAGCAAGGCCCAGTTTTTGCTGGATGTTTTCAAGTTTGTGGCCGGACTCTGTGAGAGTGAAAAGTTGTGTTAGGGCAAAGGAGTTCGTGTTGTCGTTCGAGTGGAGGTGGTGCAAATAAGAGTTTGCACTTGGAAGGGGAAGACAAGGGAAATCTTTTTGTCCTGACACAGTTGATTTGAGATCAGGGATGTTTCCAACTTGAACTTTCCTTCATTATTAGTCGACAGCTCCATCGTGTGGTTGTTTGATGAGGGCTAACACCTGGCTGAGCCCGAGCTCAAAAGTGCCACCTGAGAAAGCTCTTCTGCCTACAACTTCAGCTGCACCCACTGAACTACCAGCACAGACACTGCTATTGGCACTTTCCTTCTCACCTCTAGGTACCATCCTAAGCCTTCAGTCTCACTGAGTCAGCATCCAAACGGAACGGCACCAGGAACTGCTCACACACCAAAGGGAGCAGGAGAAAAAGCTCAACAGCTTGGCTTTTGCATTTGCACTGACAGTTCAACAGTCAAGCCAGAGAACTGCCTGTTGGCAAAAGCCTTTAAATCCACTAAGACCACCCAATGTGCAGATCCAGACTTGCTTTCTTTGCCAAAGACAGGAACTATATGCCCATCTCAAAAGAAATGGCATCCCCTCTCCCAAAATAAAAAACTTCCAGGGACTGAGCCCATACAAAGGTGCCAGAACACTGTTCCTGGGCATTGCCTGCTCGTGCCACTAAATCAGCTGTACACCAAGACTCAGTGTAGCTGCTTACCCTGTCCAAAAGACATGTGCTGCCACAATTTCAGAAGACCACCTCTGAGAAATTGAAACCTCATGCCAAATTGAATGTTTCAGGAGACCACCTTCCATAGATGGATTCTGATTCCATAATTGTAAAAATTGAGGCAGTGCTTCCACACCAAAAATGCCAGGACAGAAAGTTGCTGCTGCCCTTGACCTCCACTAGGCAGCTTCTTGTCTGCACCTCCAGCACTGGGGCTGTGTGCTTTCCTTCCCATGAAAAAGCATTGCCATTCTGGTTCAGAATCTTACCAAGCAAAGGTTGCATTCCGCCTCTAGTATTGAATACATCCAACAGTTTCTCCTACACAGATAGGGCCAGGACAGAAATGTCTTGCTGGACTATACCTTCCCATGGTACCTTAACATCAGCTCTGCCAACACTGCCACTATGTCCTTTGCTTCCCAAGGAAAGGCACTCTGAGTCACTGGGCATTGCCTTATCTTTAGTACCTTGCCTAGTTTTTCCTAGCCTCCCCTTGCTTTGCTTGTCTTTCCTATGTCTGCCTTGCCTTGCCCTGCCCTGCCTACATCTTCCCTGCTTTGCTTTGCCTTGCTTACCACTCTTTACCTTGCCTTGCATGCAGGCAAGGCAATGTAAACCAAGTGTAGGCAATTGTAGGCAAGTCAAGGGAGAGGTAGGCAAGGCCAGAGCAGTGAGGGGAAAGGAAATGGAGTGGTAGGCGAGAGGAGGACCAGAAGTTATAGATGAGGCTAGGCATAGGAAGGTAAGCCCAGTGATGGGTAGGCCAGGCAGAAACAGGAAGGGCTAGGCAAGGCAAGGCCCTGGAGGAAAGCAGTAGGCAGGTCAAGGGTGGGCCATGGGCATGCAAGGGGAGGGAAGGGTAAGGAGGGTAAGCAGGGCAAAGCAAGGAAATTTGGGAGGAAGGCAAGTAAGAGGTACATTCAAGTACTGCTGGTAAACAAAAGTGGCCAGGACAGACGACTCTGTCTAGTCTTGATCTGATATGTGCTGTGTCTAAAATTCCGGGGCTGTGTGCTTTCCTTCATATGCAAAAGAACTGTCATTCTGGTCCTGGAGCCCAAGGGTCAAATCTGGATTTCCTGTCCAAAATTCAATTCATGCAAGGATTGGTCCCAGCCAAAAGCTGCCCAAACAGGTGGGTCTCACTGCACATTAGCTCTCCTGGGCATCCTGTTATGTGTTCCTAAAGCACTGGATGTATATGGTTTCTTTCCACTGGAAGAAAATGTCCTTCTTGTCCCAGTGTCCATGGCTGAAGTGTGGACTGCATGTCCAAAATTCAATACATCCAAGGCTTGCTCCCAGACAAAAGCTGCCAGGACATATGGGTCTGGCTGGATGTGACCTCCCCTAGGCTGCCGCTCATGTGCTTCTGAAACACTGGGAGTTTGTGAAGGCCTTGAGAGTCCTCGGGGGAGCAGGCAGGGCAAGGCAAGCCCAGGAAATGCCAGGAGTAAAGGGATCTTGAATTCCAGGTGAGGAGGGGGTGAGCAAGATAATGCAAGGCAAGGAAAGGGTTCAAAAGCAAGGCAAGGCAAGTGGTGGCTTTGCAAGACAAGGCAAATGGGAGTCTTAGAAGTAGAAGGAAAGGCAAGGCTGGACTTGGACAAATGGGTAGGGAAGTCCAGGTGGGGGATGGGTGAGCAAGGCAATCCAAGGCAGTGGAGAGAAGGAAGGGCAAGGGTAGGCTACAGAGCAGGCAGAAAGGCATTGCAGGTTTTGAGAAGGATGGGAAAGGCAAGACAAAGGAGGGACAGCATTGGAGGCAAAATCAGGTAAGGAAGGGGGAAAAAGGGCAAGCCAAGGAATTGTATTGCCTTGCTGTTGCCTGCCCCTCTTTAGGTTTGCCTAGCATTGCCTACCCCAACCTTGCATTCCCTTACTGAACCCTCAGTGTCCTTCCCTTGCCCTTCTTATCTCTACATTTGCTTTCTTGCCCTTCCCCCACCTTGACTTCCCGACTCCTGCATTGCCTTGCTTGCTCCTTCTTTGACTTGCTTTGGTTTGCTTGCCCCAGCCTTGCATGGCATTGCTGACACACACATCTCCCCTTGCCTCTCCTCCCACCCAAGGCCTTGCATTGCCTTGCTCACCCATCACCCGCGTGAACTTTCCTACTCTTTTTGTACTGTCCTTTGCCTTGCAAGCCTCTCATTTGACTTGGCTTCCCTTGCCTCCCTCTACTTTGTCTTGCTTTGCAAACACACCCCAGGCCTTGTCCTGCCTACCCTTCCCTTCCATTGCCTTACTGCTTACTACATTCCCCACCTTGACATGCCTACCCCTTTCTTCCCTGTCCTTACCTTGCCTTTACTGCCATTGGCTTGTCTGGCTTACCCATCACTGCACTTTGCCTTCCTCTGCCCTGCCTTGCCTATAACTTCTGGGCCTTCTCTTGCCTATTACTCTATTACCTTGCCTTGCCATCCCTACCACACCTTGCTTTTCCTTGCTATTCCTGTCCATCCCTTGTGAGGAGATACAGCTGGAAAGCAGAACTGAGAGCACTACTAAACTCATGTCAGAAGTGGATGCAGCAAACCATGGCAGGCAGTGCAGCCTACCACAAAATAGATAGCATGAGAGAACAGCATGTTTGGTATGTGTCTGTGCTGGTTAGTGCTAGCTTTTAGTTTTGCAATATTATTAAGAAACATAGATATAGTTGTTATAGTGATTACTGCTTATATAAGAATCTATTTTTAGTCACTGCTGAAAACGTATAACTACTCTGCTCTGTATCAATAAAATCAGCTTTTTGCACCCAAGCAATCTGCCCTGTCTCTTCCATCACCGACTGCCACTTGACACCCTTGCCTTGTCTTTTCTTGCACACCCATGTCACACCATGCATTGCCATTCATACACATGCCCTGCCTTTAACTGGCTAGCCTTTTCTTCCCAGATTTTGCCCAGATCGTGCGGGAGGAGTAGGGGAGGCAGTGTGTACGAAGGGGCCGGGAAGGCCATGAGGGTGGCACAGGGTGTGCCATGACTTACATGAGGGTGGCTGGGCTTGATCTATGGAAATTTTGGGGGCAGCAGGTACTTGGCTGTGATGAACGGGAAGTTTGGGGGTTTAGCAGTACAATAGCAGAGATGTCCTCGAGGAGAGACTTTAATATTCAAGGGCTTCTTGGCAGCAGGGCTTGGATCTGTAACTTACTCCCCCTCTCTGTGTCTGGTCCTGGTGTGGCAGGGACTGTAGGAAAGGGACAGCCAACCATGGGACATTTCTGGGTCAACTCTTGACAGAAACAGTGGCAAAGGGTCCATGACTAGGGTTTTGGCCTCAAAACCACTGCCACCAGGGTTTGCAGGGAGCTGCAGTGTGGCTTAGCCCTGGCTGTGCCCCAGAGCACTGGCTTCACAGAAGGGGTCTGGTCCCACCCAACACAGGGAGCTGCAGCGTGTGGGGAACAAATGCCTCCTGGCCTCCTGCCCCCAGGGAGCAGCCCTGACACTGTTCATGACACCTGTGTCACCTGCACACCTAAGGGCTCGGCGGGATTGTCCCAGGCCAGGTGTGTGGCAGGGACAGGGACAGGTGTGGGACCAGAGTGGGGCGTGGGGACAGAAGGGGCTCTGGGACTGTCTGCTCAGGGACAGTGTCCCTGAAGTCTCTCCTCCAGCTGCTGAGGGGGCAGGAGCTGCAAGCCATCTGATCCTAGAACTGAGGAGCCACTGAGCCTCTGTGGGGGCTTGTGGAAGTGAGGGGCCACTATGGCACAGCAGGACTATGTGAAACCTATGGTCCATTGAGACAATGCAGAAGTGAGCTGGCCATTGTGACACTATGGAACACCATGGAAGCAAGGAGCCTTTGTGACACTGGAGGGCCACATGGCACCAAGGAGACCATTGTGAGGCTATGGAAGTTCATGGAAGCAAGGCTCCACTGTGACCTTCATGGATACCAAGAGGCTGTTGTGGCACTACAAGAAGCACAGGCTGCAGGTGGATTTTCTGCTCCCCTATAAATCACAGGTGGGCCATGAGGCCTGAGCCAGACCCCCCCCTTTATGTGTCCAGCTGTGTCATCAGGGTGGAGGAAATTTGGTGAGACCCGGCACCCCTGCCCCACTCCTCCTCCCAGCTGGGCATGGAGCTGCTGGGTCACAGGGGGATCTTGATGTCCCTCCCCTACCCCCCAAGACGTTGACAAGTTTTGGGGCACTCTGAAGCCTTTTTGGGGGATGATGTTGGGCCAGTCTGGGGAGAGCACAGGGACAATTTTGGGGGGGTTTTCAGGGTCTCCCTGTGAGGAAAAGCCACACTATGAGCAGAAAAGCCAGTGTCCATAAAGGAGACAGAGGAGTCCCGCAACTTTATACAAGTAAAGGGAGAGTCTACTGGGGCATACCCCCATGCAGTTTCTCTGTCAAGGTTTCAGAGGACACAGCCTCCTTCTATCCTAAACTCCCAGCTGCATGTTGCCCTCTTCCTTTCCCCATCAGCTGAAGTACTAGGAAGGTAGTTTCATGAACCACCTATCATAAACTCCCCCTTGAACCAGTCATTTTCCCCCAAAGTTCAGAAACTCAGGCTTGCATGGACCTATTTGTCTATTTCAGGAGTAAAACTGTCTGGGTTTTGTAACAAAGTGGCTTGAGGCTGGTAGAGACATTAAGATCCATTTCAAAGATATTAACACCCATACCTTCACCTATAGAACTGTTTGTAAAGACATTAGCACACATCTCTCCAATGAATCCCTCCTCTTCCTATTTCTCAATTTGTCTTTACAAACCTTACTTATCATTAATTTAAATGTTTTAGCCACCTGGCATGGTATAAAAATTAACATTGGACTTCCTCCTCCCAATTTTTCCATGTCTGGCCCCTGTACCAAGTGTGGCAAGGAAAGAGCATATTAGCCCACTAATCCACAGAGATCCGTGGCTACCAACCTGTTCCACTTTTGCAGAGTTAGCTGAGGTCTCCCATCCTTTCCCTTCTGCTGAGAAGTCGGAATCTCTGGGTTTTAGAGACCTTGACTCAAGAGTGATGGGTCCATCCATGTTCCTGGCTGGATGTTTTGAACAGCAAAGTCTAAAGGCAGTCTCTGTGCTAACTGGGCTTCCTGTCAAAGAGATTTCAGAAGACCCAATATTCTGTTCACATATTGGTTCAAACATACATCACTTATCTCTGCTCCCCCTACTAGGTGGAGAATTATCTCTCTCCTTGGAGTTTGGTTCTTTTCCTTTCTACTTGACCTGAACTCTAAGGGTGCCAGGGGTATGGAAGTCCCACTGAATTCCCAAAGCAACCATAATCCTTTCAAGGATCCCCCTGCAAAATGAGTTCCCCCATTCAAGTCCACTGCCCCCACAATCCCATATTCTGGTATCACCTGTTCCAAAAATACTTTAATGACTGAGCCAGTAGTCTCTGAAGCAACTAGAAATGCCTCTGGCCACTCTGCCAGCTGGCATACCACTATCCATTCAAGGTCCTACACAGTCCTACTTTTCAGGTTCCACCCCCTATGGAACCTGGTCCTATCACCGCTGAGGTGATAGCAGCAGAAGCAAACCAGGCAGTTACTATTGCCATTCCAGGGGAACAGCACTGGTGCCAAGTACCTGCTCAGCACTTACGGTGGCAGGAGTGATGGGTGGGGCGGGAGGAGAGGAGAGCTAACTGTTCTTCTGTTTATATTTTAACAAGATACCTCCAACTCATAAACCCCTGGAACAAAACATCTGGGTGACCCTGGCTAAGGCAACTGGACAAGGTCCCTTCTGCCTTAGCACTGCCGTGCCTCAGAACCCTTTCACCAGGTGTCTGGTCAGTGGTCTAATGTCTCACTGCTCCTGAGCTGCAACAGTTATGTAAACAGCACCCCTGCCTCTGCAGCCTGTCCAGCAACCAGTGTGTGGTGACATTGTCTCCCCTCAGGAAATCCCCTGCTTTACCCCCACAGGAGTTGTGGATTTTAGGCACCTTGGATGCAGATATTTGCACCTTTAAATTTATCAGCACAAGGAACAGCCCTATAGCTTGGTGGGTCAATGCCACAACACTGTGGTATCAAAATGCTTCACACTGGTGTAATTCAACCACAGCACAACTAACCTTGAGTTTTAGTATACAAATGAAACTCCCACAGGGTATTTTCTTAATCTGTAGGAACTAAACATGGGCTGGAGTGTCAATGGCAACTAAGGGTGGTCCATGCTTTTGGAAAACTAGCCCTCTGTTAAGATCCAATTAAAAAGGTTCCTTAGAAATTCCCCTGTCTGAATTAAGGTGTAAATGAAACCATAAGCCAGTGACAATAATATGGATTTTATTGTGTAGTAAATATGAGAGAGAGAGGGGAAAAGAGAGAAAGGAAGAGATAAGAAAAGACATGGGGGGACAGAGAGTGACAGAGAAAGAATAAAAACAGTATCACCGCTCTGTGGGTCCCACTGGCGTCCTGATGACCCTCTCCAGCTTGTCTTCCTGGTGGTGAAGGTTCCCCTAAAAGCATTGAATCCCATGGGTTAATATACACTCAGGCCAAGGTGGCAACGTCCAGGCATGTCCACCTGGGAGAGGAGGGCAGTCTCTTGCAGCAGACTCCGGATCTGTTGCATCATAAGCAGACCCTCTGATTGCAATCTTGCAATCCTCCCCTCTGGCGTGTGCTTTGGGGGGGGGGTCTTTGATGGATTATGACACCCCCTCAGCTTCCTCTCACATGAATGTCCCATGGATGTGGCCTGTGGGGTTGGTGGCTCCACAGCTTGCCAAGTTTGTGTAAGTGAGGATGGATATTTACTGCCTCTGACCAGAAGTTACGCCATGCACCTGAAACCTCCTCCTCCCCCCTCAACTGGAAGAGGGAGTCTTGAGTTAACCTGGCTTCTGCACGCTGTGGTCTCCCCCACCACAAACTCAACCAAAGGGTGATTCTCAGCACAGCTGGTGGGTTTGGCCTTTTGGGTATGCATTCCCTTACCTCAGCCAGAGATGACTGAATAATAGATTTCCTTTTGTATTTGCAACCTTGCCAGTACTTTTGCCTACCCTTTTCCCCAGCTAGAAAGGCCAAAGCCATTGAAGAGCTCCAAGGCCTAGGGGCCTACAAGAGCCCTCTCCTGTCTTGGTTCTTCCTGGGAACCAAGGCTGAGAACAAAATTTCCCAGACCCGCTGCCATGACACACGTGGAACTGGCGTCAGATGAACACTTGGAGGCGATGGTCTCAAGCTCACCCCTGTGGCACTGACGCAGCAAGGCAGCTGCTGAAAGCTTCACTCAACCCTGGCATTCCAAGGCTCGCGCTTCCTTTGGCCTTGGTCCACCCTGCAGTGTGCAGAAAAGTTCGTCAGCTTTTGGGAATTGCCTGAGATCTATCCATTCCTTGCTTGCCCCAGACAAGGGGGTGAGGCTGAATGCATGAATGGAACCCTCAAAACGCTGACGAGTCCAGCTGGTGAAAACCATCCGAGCCGTATGCTCAGGCCTTGCCTCTAGCCTTCCTGAAAATCCACATACAACCGAGGCGGAGAGACAATAGAAGTCCTTATGAAATACAGCATGGCAGGCCATGCAGGTCAAATGATGTCTATGACAAGAAAAATGCCGGGCTGAGAAAGTAACTTACCTCGTTGAGGTGTCGAACAGCTTTGAAGTTCCGCTTTGAAGAAGCTGCGGAGATATTCGTCCCGTTCTCCAGACGCACCTGCCCGTCTGGTCCAGGCCCGAGACTGAGTCCCTGCCAAATGGAAAAACGGGGACTTTAGAAACAAAGTCGAAAGGACCATTCCAGGCCCCCGTGAGCCTCACCAAAGGCAAAGTTACGGACAGAGAAGCCGCTGTTCACTGCTCCAGAGGGAAGAAAACCTCTGCTCCTGGAGCAACTAGAAGACAAAAACTAATACAAATCAAGATCGTGCCACTTCCATTGTTCTTTTTGTGCCTGTCATCTGTGCAGTCTGGAACCATGATTCAGATTTAGCCCCCAAACCTGCATATAACTTTCATCCCAAATGTATCCAAATGCTCTTCACAAGAACCACTTGCATGAATGGGATCAAATATGGAACCATGAGGTCTGGTGAGTTTGGCCTCCTAAATCAAGATCAAGCCCGTGCCCTCGAGGCTGTCATTCCAAACAGAGTATTTGCTCCCATGAAGGATGATTGAACATTTTGAAAAGCAAATTTCAGACACAATTGTGGCCCTACAACAAGTCCATGATTTGTCTTTTAGAATTTCACAAAACAAAATAGCTCTTCATTGCCTATCTAGCCTTACCCTTATCAACACGAGTTGTTGTTCTTACGGAAATCAAAGTGAAAAAATGAAGAAGGATTTTGTCCAAATTTGGAAGCAAACTCCAATTCTACATCAAGGAGCTTTCCAAAAGCTCACTGAACCTTCACTATGCCTTTGGTGAGCTTGATGAGGTGACATGAGGCTGACAGCTGGTCTGAAGACCTCAGAGTTCTACCTAAACACAGTCAGAATTTACCCATGAGATTTTGCAGCCACAGTGAAAGCCAAGAAGAAAATCAATGAAAGAAGATGTTCTGGACACAAGGAGAAGATGTTCTTGTTATGGAACACTGAGTACGTACAAGAAGGAACTTGTATATAATATGCAACCAATTATACTTTTGCTTGTATAGCTAATTGTATTACTGCTTGTATTGTATGTGTAGACAGCGTTGTCATTGTTTGCTAGCAGCCAATCTTAATTTGCCACAGTAATTATGGAAAGGTGTAAGAGCAACAGCAGAGAATAATAAAAAACTTCTTCTGGCTTTGGATTACAACAAGTGTGTAGTGTATGTTGTGTCTGCCTGAACAAGCGACACAAAGCCAATCAGTTTGGCCTGTCCGGTGGCCAGGTCAACAAGGATGTTCCCAGGTTTGATGTCTCTATGCAGGACCCCGCAGCTGGTGCAGTGCTGCACGGCCAGGTGCACCTGGCAGAACAGTCCCTGCGCCTCCTCCTCTGGCAGGAACCCCTGAGCCAGGATGAAATCAAGGAGGTCCTGAGACCGCTCCGGATACTCCATCACCAACAAGAAGCAGCTGGGGATCTCAGACCGCTCCAGGAGCTGAACAACACCACGGAACCCAGTGGAACACCTTGGTCAACAGCAGACTCCAGGGCGCACGGGCGCCACGTGGGAGGACCACGCTGCCATCGGTGGGGCTGAGGCTGTGCCAGGGCTCTGGGACCCTCACCCAGCCCGGCATGCTCGGCACCCTCCGCTCACCCCACGCCCGCTATCCCTCCGGGGCTCCCGGCGGCTCCCACCCTGCCGGGCCCCGGCTCATCCCCGCCCGGCACGGTCCGGGTTCTGCCGCTGGCCCCACCAGCTCGCCGCAGGGCAGGATGCGATCCCGCGGCACGCATTTGATAGCCACCTGCGAGCAAGGGGGCCTCCTCCTCCTCCTCCACTGGCCCCCGCCACTCACCGGGGCGACGTCCGCTAGCCGCATTCCCGCGTAGACGCTGCTGAAGCCACCTCTGCCCAGCAGAGAACCCAGCAGTGCACCCAGCCGGTACCGCTCCTGAAGGGCCTCCTGTGCCTTCCCTGCAGGCGACACGCGGCCGTCAGCGCTCGGCCCGGGGCCAGACATGGCCCCCGAGCCTCTGCACCGCCCTGGGCCGGGCATTCTCACCTGCCTCGGGCACTGGCGGCTCAGGGCCGGCGGCCGGACTGCCGAGCGGCGGAGCTCGGGCCGGGGAAGCCGCAGCGGAGGCGGCGGGAGAGGCCGCGCCGTGTTGTGTCCTCCGCGGGACCCGGGAGGAAACGAGGCCGGGGCCGGAGCCGGGACTGGACCCCGCGTCGGGGGCTCGGCGGCTCGGGCTCGGCTCCGGCTCGGGCTCGGGCTCGGGCTCGGGACAGGCAGAGCCAAAGGGCGGCGATGCCGCCCCAGCCACTGATGCCCGCCCAGCAGCGCCGCAGCCAGCATGGCTAGAAGCGGGCGGAGGCTAGACTGCGGCGGGACGCCCACGGATGGGGAGGGGGCGGGCCTGGGGCATGGCCCGGGCTGGCAGCGGGAGGAGGGAGACCGGGAGAGGAAGGGGAGATCGGGAAAGAGAAACCGGGAAAGGAAGACGAGGAGCGGGTGCCGGACAGCGGGAGAGAAAGAGGAGGAACAAGAGAAAGAGCCAGAGAGGGTTGATAGAGTCGCTTGTGCTTCGCTACCGCTTCTGCCGCTGCTTGCCGCTGAAACTGAAGCGCCAGGGCCGTTAGTCCGTGTGGCCGTTTGTCCGTTTGCCTGTGTGTCCGTTAGTCCGTGTGTCCGTGTGTCCGTGTGTCCGTTCCCCGCGCGCCCACGGCTGAGCCCCGCGCCCCGGGGGCAGCCCCTGGTCTGTCCAAACACTGGAACTTTGCCGTGTTCACAAGACCCAGCACACAACCCCCCCAGGTCAAACACATTCCCTGTCTGTAGAATTCTTGTCCGACCCAAGCACTGCATTTTTGTCTTCAGCAATGCTTTTCAAGAAAAACTGGGGAAGGCAAACTGTGTGTAGCTCATGGTATTTTAGAGTGTCTAAAACTTGCTCAGTCATAGTCATAGAGGTGAGATCAATTTCGAATTGATGGTGTGGAGTAGTAGTGCAACATGGAAAAGGGGAGCATAGAAGTCAATAGAGGAAAACATCTTGGATTGTTTCTTTCCATTTTCATTTCACTTCTGGAAAGCTGTTTCAGTTTGTCAAGAATCTTCTCCACAGTCCTGTCTGCTCTTTTCAAGAACTTTTCCTGGAGAACAGGGTTGAGCTTCTGTCACAAGATTCTGTCTCGTTATTAATACCCAGATGATTTTTCCTCTGTATTTTCCATGAGAAAAAAAAAATCCACTGCCAGAGATAGCATAAAAACTTAAACCACTGCAGCTGCTTGTAAGCTTCTACCCACAGTCTGACTGCCTTCACGTGGTTCATTGGTGTAAATTTGATCTAAGGTTAAAATAAGTAAGTAAATATAACCAGACAAAGAACTGAAGTATACAGCTGCAGATTCAGAGCAGCATGGGGATGTGCCCTGCTAAACTGCACCAAATTAAGCCATATATACATCACATCCATAGACATATGGTTTTCAAGACAGCTTGACGATACTAGTTTACAAGGAGTAGATGATGCATTAAGTAGAGCTCTGTGACATAAGGCAGGGGAGCAAGAGGGAGCACTGGCCAAGCTGGCTCCTTGTGCCAAGAGCTGCGATGTGCAGAGCTGTGGAGACATTTCCAAAGCAGCCCAGTGAGGCTGCATTGTGAAACCCTGAGCAGTGCTGGTGCTTTAGCACAGGGTCTCCCTCATTTCTAACGCATTTCTTGAAGGGTAGCATTAGAATAAGGCTTCCCTATATTCATAGAAACATTTCCAAGATAAAGCCAGGGAAGTTGGTACAACAACAGGAGCCATCAGCAAACCTAGACCCCAGTTAATAATTTCTGCAAATTGACAGCAAATTGAAATCCAGCAAAGACAACCTAAAGGTATCCCACAGAGAAATGATATCAAGGTAACAAAGTCTTTTACACAAATCCCTATAATCTAGACAAAGTGCTACTGGAGGCTATCCACAGTGATGGGAAGTTCAGGTTTAGGAAAGAAACTCCCTTGTATAACCCAATATACACCAAAAACCCTTTCAAAGCTCACCATGTGGCAGCAGATTAAGAAAAATAATGGCATCTGGATTTATTGCTTGCTATCAAGCTTGCAGCTTTGCTGAATGCTACTGAAGCAAACATCCCAGGTTTCTGAAAACCAAGATCATACAGGAAGCTCTCATCCAGAGCAGAGACTAAGTTTTAAAAAGGCACTATAATCTGGATGCAGGAAGGTTATTTTAAATCAGAGATCAAAGTTAGCCCAGGAAGAGTTTAGTCAATCATTAATTGATTAAAATTAAAACATTACTACCAGCACTACCCAGTGTGTGAATTAAAGATTTAGGGCTGGTCAGAGTTTCTTGAGTGGTAGGAGTCTGAGTCATTGCTGCTGCTAAGATATTGTTGTGGGTTCATGAGAATGCCTATGCACAAAAAACTCACTACACACTCAGAATTGCAAAGCAAATTAATTTTATTAGTTGCACTAGCAATGAATTCATAGCAACCCCTGGATCCTGAAGAAGCTGCTGGGCAGGAGAAGGAGATGGAGCATGGTTTGAGTGGAGGGGTAGGAAAACAGCACACTTCCAGGGTGTCTCCCAGATAAAAATGATGTGTATCATGCTGTCCATCCCCTCCACCCCAGGACCACACCTTATATCCCCTCCTCAGGAGTGCCCACTCTCAGCATCATCTCAGGTGGGGCCAGTGTGTGAGATGAGGTCAAAACAGCCCATGGTAACACCTCCCTGCCAACAACGGTTTATTGTGCATTGTTCCCCTCCCACAGGATGAATCCCACCAGGTGGCCAACACATGGTTACATTTCTGAAGGTTAAAATCCTACCAACTAACAATAAGATGTTTTTCTACGGTATCTTGATGTGCACAACAGTGGACCTATATATGGCAGAGCCTCAAACACATCTTTGGTCCCTGACACAGGTACCAAAATAATAAATCAGTAGTAAATGAAACCATCAGAGGGTAACTGATTAGAAAAGTGGGGGAAGAAAAAACGTCTTTAAATTGAGACCAGCATCCTCACAGTTTTCTGCAAATAGTGTGGAAGTTACATAGGTGGTACTCCCTATAACCGGGCTGCAATTTTTTGTAGTTTTGTTTGTTTTCAGTGTTTAGTTCTGATTGTTAAAGTAGAGCAATGCATTCTAGACGACAAGCTTGATGAGCAATGGAAAAAAGTCACTTTAAAAAGCCAAGGAAAATAGACTTCTCTGAAATGCCAAAGAATCTGAAACACCAAATATTTCATATTGAAGAACGCATGATGTTCTCCTCCATGAGACACCTGGTGCTTCAGTAAATTTCCAGTCCCTTTGTGTAATATCAACACCACAAGCTGATGCAGCCTTACTAAGGCAGATGAAGAGCAGCAAGTGCTTCCTGTGAAATGTGAACCACGTAAAAGTTGGTAACAGCTAGAAACATCACTAGAGGTGATGCACAGCACGTGTCAATGCCAGTAGCACACTGCATCTGTCTTCTCAGGGTGGAATTTAAAAGCAGATTGGGAAAGTGGCTGACTGGCCCATTAGATGAAAATGCAGTTGGTAACCATCCATGCATTTATTCAGATGTTCTCTGAGGGTATCCAGAAAAATGTTTTGTAATTGGAACCTAGATAATTGTCCGTGAAGAAAAATCAGGTGAAGCAGTAGTAAGATAGAACTAGGGACTAGAAGAAAAAAAAATCAGGTTCCACTTTCATGGAATCACACAGAATTAACTATGTTGGAAAAGACCTTTGAGATAGTCAAGTCCAGCCTATGACCTAACATCACTTTATCAACTAAACCATGGAACTGAGTGCCACATCCAGTTTTTTTAAAGCACCTCCAGGGACAGTGACTCCACCATCTCTCATTCCAGTGCTCAATCACTCTTTCTGTGAAGGATTATTTCCTCATGTCCAGCCTAAACTTCCCCTGGCACTTGGAGTTTGCCTAGTTATTTCTGGCTATGCTATCAGCTAACAAGGCTACTACATAAAGTTTTAAAATAAAGTGAAGAAAATTGGAGAACATATTTTAAGGAGTAACATGCTCTCCAAAAATCAACCCTGTTCTGCAGATGAACACAAACTACTGCTTTTCTTTGTTTGCCAGGTAGATCTAGCAGGAAGATGACTGCAGAGATGGAACTGAGATTTTCATCTCCACTGTGGGGACAATGCACACAACATGTTGAGGCAGCTCTGGTAGCAGTTTCTACTGAAATAGTGTCGCTGTTGAGCCGCTAGCTGAGAAATGACCCAGGTTCTCAGACAAGGAAAGAGAAAAGGTGTCTTTATTATTTTGATTTCCATATATATAGAGTTTTCAGAGGTCACCCAGATTGGTCAGCCAGAAACCTCCCCCTAGGCCTAATTGGCCAAGCCCGAACTGACCTAATCTGGAGACGTTGTTTGCAAAACATCCAAACTTTATCTTTGTTTATGAAATGTAGCAAAATGTTCTCACAAGAAAGACCTGTACTAGCCACAAAATAGTTAAAAAAAGATGACAGCTTTGGTCTAAATTAGTACTCAGTTAATCACCCATCACACCAATGGATTAGTAATTACAAGTCTACAGGCTGTAGCTTTCATGGGGAAGAAAAATAAGTGTACAGGTAGTCAGGCTGCAATCCTGACTGGCAGGTGGCAACACGATGTTCTGAGGAAAACAGCATAAAATTGTGGTTATGCTCCAGATTTCAGTACCAGTTCCAACCGATCACATCTCAGTAGGCAGGACTGGGAAATACAGCTACTCAATCATGGCCAGGGTGTAGAAGTTAATAACAGTGTGCTGCTCCAAGCTGATGCACTACTGAATCAAGAGTTCAACATTAGCAAGGAGAAAATGAGTTGAAATATTTATGATGAAATGCTAAAGAAGAAAGGCTAAACTGGGAGGTCAAGTAAACTCTTGTAAGCAAATGGTAGAGGGAAGAAAATCCACACCTAAGTGATTCCCTCTCTCACCTGATGGAAGACATCCCAAAATGCATTTGGGTCTCAAGGACACAATGTGAAGCAAGCTTCTCCTCTTACACATTCCTAGTCACACAACAAAAGCTGACGTGGATTCTGCAAAACCTCTTCCTCCTGCACCCTTGTAGTCTCCCTATAATCACAGATAGTCAATTCAAATGGAGAACACAGCCCATTTTGTGACCCAGTCAGCTACCAATCCCCAAGCAAGCTGAAAAGTTGAACTTGACAACTAAGCAGCAAAGCTGCTGCTTCACAGGGGTACTCCTGCACAGGGGTGCTCCTGCACAGAGGTGCCACCTCTTCCTCAGCCTCAACAGACTTTTTGACAAGTTCGTTTCTCAAAAGGGTGGCTTACTCAAACTGTGTGCAGGTACCTGTGAAAAGCTTTGAAAACCATGCAACGACTTCATTTCCCTAAGCCCTCTGCTGACATGAGATGCAGCCTGTAAGATTCAGTGGTGAGTGTGCAAAACACCTGCTGGTGTGCACAGGACACACTACAGCACACCTGCAGCCTCAAGTGTTTTACCCACATTACAACAGCAGTAACTGCAACTGCAAGCTGCAACTACCAGTCCTAAGTGGACTAGATCTACCATGGGAAGGTATTTTCTTTATGCTTTAATCATTTATAAACTACCAGAAGCCACACAAGATGTTTCCCAACTGCACCTTATTATTCATTCCACAGGAAGAATCTGTATGGACGTAGTCAGCTGCACAGTGTAAAATGTAGAAGAAAAATAAACAGAGGAAATCTTTTGAGAAAAAGACACTTTTGGTTCTACTTGTCCGTACTCTCCCATTTTTCAATTTGATGCCTGGTGCTTTTTAATTTATGTTTAAATTATTCTTACACTGAACTTACTCTTGTCCTTACTGGAAAACAAATATAGTTTAAAAAAAAAAAAAGGCAAAGGCATTCTTATTGCACAACTTTCCACTTACAAGATTCCACAAGACAAGAATATCTTGACCACAGCCTTTACATATAAAACTGCACAGCAAAGGCAATGTCAGAATCACAGAATTCATCAGGTTGGGAAAGACCTTTGAGATCACCAAGTCCAACCTGTGACCTAACCACACCTTCATTAAACCAAACCATGGCACTGAGTGCCCCATGAAGGCTTTTTTAATCACCTCTAGGGACGGTGACTCCACCACCTTCCTGGATAGTCAATTCCAGTGCCCAATCACTCTTTCAGTGAAGAATCTTTTCCTAATGCCCAGCCTAAACTTCCCATGGTGCAACTTAAGACTGTGTTCTGTTGTCCTGCCAGTGGTTGCCAGTGGGAGAAGAGAAATTCTGGTGAGCACTTACAGTTCTGATTCTTCCAAGTTATAGATCTTTTCTCCCATGGATGTGGGAAACTTTCTTGTACTCCTTCTAAAAAGCATAGCAAGGGAAAGGATTGTATGGGGGTGTACCAGAAGCTGACCCTGACCTGGCTGTGATGCCTCAAGAATATTTAGAATAGTGTTTATTCTTCATGTATCTGTAGCTTTGGTGTAGTTCTGGGCTTCATATAAAATAGCTAAAACCTCTGTTCACAGCACCTCTAGCCAAAACAGTTCCTCTGAGTGGAAATCCAAGGACACTCTCGCTGCCTCAGAGTCCCAAAATACATAAACAACAGTGAATTGGGGGGAGCAGGCTTGGGGTGGTTGACCTCACTGCCTGAGGGTGTGATTAGAGAATTAAGGCCCCATATGCTAATAAGACACAACTTATAAAATGTGAAGACCTCGTGACTCTGTGTCCATTTTGGGTGTAGCCTCTCGGGTGGGTTTTGTTTGCCCTGGATGTACCTAAAGGCCTTTAATAAAATTGTCCACTTTTTGTTCTCCTAACCTTGTCTGTTCTCTGTTTCAGCTAAGCCAGTTAAGGCATCAGCTGCACCCTCCTTTCAGGCAGTTGGAGAGAGTGACAAGGTCTCCCCTGAGCCTCCTCTTCTGCAGGCTAAACAACCCCAGCTCCCTCAGCCATTCTTCATTGGGCTTGTGTTCCAGGCCCTTCAGCAGCCTTGTTGCCCTCCTCTGGACACATTCAAGCATCTCAATGTCCTTCTTAAAACTGAGGGGCCCAGAACTGGATACAGTACTCAAGGTACTGCGTTCCTAGGCAGGGTCATTCTGCTCTGGGTGCTGCACACCTCCATGCCTCTCCTGACTGAGCCCTTCACCAGACCACACCACCCCAGGGCACCATGGCTAATGCAATCATGCAAATGATGCAAAAAAACCTCACCCAAGAATGAATTACTCATTTCTATGGGTAAGTCAGTCTCTGACAGGTTACTTCTTCCTCCTGGGGAAAAAAAAGTCAGGCACAGCAAGGTATATGGGCTTTTGAGCCCTTCTGCTGAGACCTGTGATGCTCCAGTTCTTGTTGACACCAGTACAGGCAGCCCTCAGGACAAGCCTGGGGCAGCTCTCTTTCAGACTCACTCTGCAGGTGCCTTGTCAAGTCTTCCCCAGTCTGCAGCAGTCCTCATGCAGTGCAGTGCACTGTGTTTTGTATTTTCACTGCACTGTATTTTATATTTTCTCCACTCTTCTGCATGTCTTTCAGTGCAACTTCAGACTCCACCAAAGAGAAATCTCTGGTGAGCCACTTGCAGTTCTGCTTCTTCCAAGTTATAGATCTTTTCTCCCATGGATGTGGGAAACTTTCTTGTACTCCTTCTAAAATAGCATAATCACAGGGAACAGGCATTATATGTGGGTGTTATCAGATACCCATCTCAATATCTCCATGAAATAATCACTCCTTTAAAGTATATTGCCAAGTTCACAGAACTTCTTTGTTTGTACTCCTGGGGTTATTTTACCAAGACTGAAAAGAATCCACTATGTAAAACCTTCAGCTGCAGATGAACTAAGGAAGGAAGGGAGTCATCTTGACACCATGGACATACGGAGTCTGGATCTGCATGTAAAGCAGAGTGTTTTGCAGTGTTTCTGATTATAAAAGCATTTCAACTGTTGCTCAGCACACTCAATATACTTTAGTGATGTCATTGTGACGTCACAGACACGGAGATACTACTCTAAAGCTGGCAAATGAGGTGCCAGTAAAACAACTTTGAGCAGAACCAAAACCCTAGGAAAAGCTTGGTTCCTACTATGCCTAATTTCAACAGAGCACACCAGAGAAATTATACAGCATGTGCATACATCCCTAACTCACTGTCTCTCCCCTGAACCAGATGGTGTAGTACTTTGTTCAATTCATATGAAGCTTGCCTCAACTGCCTCTAAAAGCTTTTAAAATTCTGTAGTGGGACAGAATAGCTCCATTAGAGAAAGTGTACCAGGAACATGTTTGCTTGTGCACATACAGCAGACAGGTCTCTGAGAAATGTGAGACTTCAGGGGAGTAGAGACAAACTGGGAGAAAACTTGTGAGGGTAGATTCATTCCTTCCTTTTCCAGAAGGGCAGGAGTATACTCCATGCTTGAAAAAACTTATTTTTCACAAAAAAGTAGCGGTCTGCCACAAGTGCTGTTCATGCTGTACCGGAAGCACTTCAACTTTACCTTATGGAAATGAGACAGTTACAAGGTTGTAAAGTGCTATGCTTAGGTGAGCTTTCAGGTTAAAATATGTGAGATGAGTAAGACATGAGCAAAAGAACTCACCATCTCCTGCTGAGTTTCCAGACAGCTTGCAACAGATATTTACAACTAAAAAAAGGAAGAGATTCAGCAGTTCTGATAAAATAACTATTAAGTTAGAAACTTAATTAAAAATAAGCTTGAGGATTTTGACTGGATGATGCGGCAATCTGTGCATTTGCATCATACATTTACTGATGCCATATCCATTCTGCAGACAACCAGGCACAACATTTAACTCTCTGCCACTCTTGTTTAACCCTTTTGCTCCTTGCAAACACATTTTACCCTCTGTTCATAGCTGAGGGAAATAAAGTTCCATTACAGCTCTGTTAACAGAAAGAAATATTGTCAGACACTGAACAAACGTGAACAAATTCATGCAGAGAGAGACCTTCCTTGCAAAAGCAATTGCTTAGCCACCCCCCACCTGAGATGAATTCATACATCCTCACGTGCAGGACCCAGAAAGAGGCAAAATATCTGCACCAGTTCAGTGTGCTGGTTTGCATCTGCTGGTTTGTTTGTTTTTTAGTAATTCTGGGCAACAGACAAGTGTGATGTGTCAGCCAATTGCCTTGTTTCCCAAAGGGAGCAAGACCCCACCTATAATACAATCCTTCCCTGCTTTTTGAGAGGCATTAGAAGTGCTTGCACAGCTGGGCCATCTTGGCCTCACCTCTGCCATTACGGCATCCCTCCGATGTCAGGTGGTTGTTGCAGTTTCCTCCACTATTCATCCCTACATCTCCTGAGGAGTGAAGTCCACAGGCTGATTCTAGGACACTGCACCTTCCTGCTTAACTTCACTATCAAGGCAAATACAATTACTGACAATTTTTAAGAGCAGCATGAGCATCATGTTAAGACGGGCACTGCTGGATGAAAAGAAGTACTTTTGAAATAAAGTCCAGGTCTGTAGCACGATTATCAAACTGTTTAAAGGTTTTGTGCTATTGTAACTTTTTTTCATGGTGGACAATGAAGTTTCTGCATTGCCTATAGCAAACGTCAGCCAATTACTGCTGAAAAGTGTTTTCCAATTTAAATGATTCTATTCTGTGAAATAACCTTCATCCCACTGTTGTTCCTTTTAGCCATGGAAATGCAAAGAGTGCCTTTGTTAAGATCTATGCTAGTCAAGATTTATGCATTTTGATTAGATTCCATGGAACACTACCAGAAACATCAATATGGAACAATACTAGTTTTTAAAAGTATTCAATCTATAGAATGTCTTCTTTTAAAGAATAAGGTTACATATTAAGACCTGTGTAGATCCATTAAGTCCCACTTAGTTTAAACCAGCAATTCCAAATTGTCATTTGTAACAATCCAAACAAAAGCTGGGGAAAAAAAGGTTGAATTGCTATGGAAAAAATAGCTTTGTCCTCTTGTACACTTCAGATAGTATCTGTCATAAAATGGAAGTTGTCATTACTGTAAGTACTTCACCATTTGAAATAAGATGAAAAAGGAATGACTGACCTGGCCCAGAAAATATGCTAAGTTCAAATCCAAAACAGTGTATTTTTTAAATTGCATCTACAGTGGCAATGAAAATATCTACCTGCCAAACATCCATGTGCAATCCTGATTCACTGAATTCCTTCAGCATGCAAGCCAGCTTAATAAAATCAACTGACTATAAACACACTCAAGTGGATTGCTGGATCAGAGCCTCCATTATACAGTACAGTACTCAAAGTGACTTATTCTTGGTAAGAGCGTGTTGGCATCCTGATATTGTCTCTCTCGGCTCTTGTTTTTCCCCCTCAAACATCAGAAAAGTGAAACTTATATGGTACATGGTGACATAGCTAAACCTTTAATGCAGGAAGTGCTGCCTTATTCAGGGGTTCTCCAACTTACCTGTGGCTTGGCAGAAGAGCTGGAGGAGTCCCTGGATACTAACATGCTGTGCCTGGTCCCTTTAGGAAAGGTGGAAAATTACCTTTACAGGGTCTTTGCTAGACCAAACACCAAGGAGATGTGAGGTGAAGGAGGAGAGTCACTTCCCACACAAGACAAAAAGGAGGTAACAGCAGGAGGGAAAGGTATAGGAGATGAGGCTGGGTGACAGAAGAGGACAGAAAAGAAAGTAAAAGGGAACTAAGGAAAAAGGTTGCAAAAAATACATCACACATTGAAGAAATAATGCAAAAAGACAAATGAGATTTAGAAAGGTAGTAAGACAAAGTGTCCCTAGTCTCCTAAAGAGGAGCACTTTCCTCCTTCACCAACATTTATTTTCTCCCATCCTTCCCGTCTCCCTACCCTGGGTTATAAGCTGTTCAATTGAAGCTGAGAGGCTGCCTCAAATTAATTACCAAGTCTTTACAGTCCCCACCCCCTGCCCCCAATGAAACCATAAGGAACATTAGTGCTTCCCAAATGGAATGCCAGTGCCATTGTCTCACGTTTCAGAAAAGCCAAGATATAATACAATTTATTGTACTATTTATTCTGTTATATGTACATAATTAAAAATATAAAAATAAAACCAAATAGAATATTACAAAATAGAAACTGTTTACACTAAGATGGTCTAAATTATGTTTGCATGAAAGTTCAACACAGAACAGCAGCCCAGGCATACTGCTGTTTATTGTTAAAATGATGAATTCTACTTCTAACAATATTTACAAAAAGAAGCAGTGAGAGGAACAATTCTTCAGGACTGTAGTGCACACAAAATGTTTTTACAGACAAACAGTGCTGCTGTGAACCAGGCTGAGAACAAATGCACACCTTCACGTTAGCAGGCATGACTCACATCAACGGTTCAAAGGACTGATTTTTTATGCAGCTTCGGTTTCAGTCTCCAGTTGCATAGGAGAGTGAAGGTATCATCCAGGAAGGGTGACACTGCAATATTTGTCACAAAAAGAAGCTGAGTTATTTCTGAATCCGAGAAGAAGAAAAAAAATCAGCAACGTTTTCTGATCAGGCTGTGTCCTAACAGTCCATTCCAGCCAGTCACTAGCTGAATTGTTGGAATTAATTCTTCAAAAGTCCAGATTTGTATAGAAAATAAAAATGTCACCTATGTCCATCTGGCTGGCTGGTGGCGGGGAGGAAAAAGAGAAAGAAAAGCATTTGTTTCCTCCTTCCCCATTCCCCATTCCCCACTTACTCCATGTTTTGTACAGATATTGTTGTACCTACATTTCTAGAAAGCAACAAAGAAAAAAGCCTTTAAACAAGAATATCCCTGAGCCTTACAAAAATCAAGGCAATGCTATCCCCATTATACCTTAACATCTAAGATACTTAAAGAGCAGTTAAAAAAATTAACCAACTAAAGAGATCTAGTGTGACAGAACACAAAACATAAAACTAAAAACAATCACTAGAAGCAAAGAAAAAAAAGTCCCAATCTGGACAAAAGTCTGTAATTTACCAATCTGATAAATTACCTCAATTTCCAATTTGGAATTAAAATGAAACTACATCTTTTTGTAGCAGCAACTAAAAATATGTCTCAACCAAAGTACTTTTTAAAGCCAACTAAATTATAAAGTTACTTTTGTTCTATCAAAGAATATGGCCAAAGAACAAGTAAGTAACTTCACCAGAGCAAAGCCCTCAGTGGGGGTGAAAATTGGGAACAAACAAGTGGTGATCTGAAACTGGCCATTTGAAAAAAAGAGAAAAAGACAGTACAACACAAGATGGTCTGGTCTCCAGACAAGTTCTCTCAGTCTGTTGAGATCTGAACAAAAATTGGCTTGCTGTACAGCTTAAGCATTATAACGCTGCTATGGCTTAACTGTCACAGCCAGGTTCTCCATGCTCAAATAGCCAGCCACAGGACCACAGCTCAATCCCGCCACTGAGAGGGACGATGGGATCCTTCACTCCCGCCTCCACATCTGAGTCAGCATCCTTGAGTTCACACTTGAGTCCAAGGGTTTGTCCTTGACCTCCTGGGACGCCTGAGAGTCCCCAGCCTGCAGCTGGCTGCTCCTACAGTCGGGCTCCATCTTGTAGCTGTTGTCGTGTGTGGGCTTGAGGTGCTCCTTGCTCTGGTGGCTGACACTGCCCTGCTCCACCAGCGCCTCTTTCACACTTTGCTTGCAATCAGAAAAATCTGACTTTGTTTTCTTCTTACCAAGCACCATCATAGAGCGGAATTTCAAGCACTGCCCTGGCAAGTAACCTTTGTAACAGTTGTAGGAGAGCAGGCACAAAAAGTGAATGAAAAAGAAGAGGAAGAGGAACATCAACAGGAAGTTATTGTCTGACTTGAATTGACAAAATATTGTCTTTTCTGGGACCCTCTCGGTTGATACAGCTGGTACTTTTGTTGCATCACCATTACCTTCTGTGGTCTCATGTTTGAGTGTATGCTGTAGATGATTCTCTCTTACTTTATCTGGAACATCAAAATAAATGTGCAGAGTATCAGCAATGATTCCAGTTTGCTCCAATATGTAGCTTCACCAGACTGTGTTACAGTCTTACTGGAAGCATGAAGATTATGGCATTCACCTCACAAGACCAGTGGACAGCATGGAAGAATCTCAGTGAAATACCAAGCTGCATGTAAAACATTACAACAAACTAAGAGATAGGACACCTCAACTCTAAGACAGCCTCCACTTCTAGATAAAGGCGAGACCTCACTGATCCCCAATTGAGTGTGTCTCACCTGAGACAAGCCATTGTTTGGGAAAAGATACTGTACTCCATCTAACTTTATATCCAATTAGTGCATTTTAAATAAATCAGCAACTACAAAATATCCAAGAGGAAACTGAACTAGGAACTCTCTTCAGAAAAAAAAGGATATTTGCACTTATGGCACACCCACAATGCCACCCCATACGTTAACAAAAAAAAACAACAACAAGCAAAGCTCTCATGGCAGTCCATGCTTTGCTTGGATTACAAATATACAGCGGTTACATCAAACTCTTAAGAGCTTTTTTCACTGCAGCTCAAATCGCCTGTAACTCCACTCCTCTTTATGATCTTGACCTGGTGGCAGCAGCACACACGGTAAAAAAAGAAAGGACCTGTGGTTACTTGTCTTAAAGCACTATGGAAGGTACTTCAGCTGCTCTGTATCATGTTCTGAGTTCTCCCTCCCCTCTCACCATAAAACCAGGTTTTTTTCAGAATCATTTAATCTGACCTAGCAGCAATACCCAAGCACTTGTCAAAGGTGACAGCAGATTGTCAAATGCTGCATCAAAGAGACAGAGGCTTCTTCAATAGAAGTATTGCTTTCATTCACAAGTCACTGTTGAGATGCTCCCATTCATTTCAGGGGCTTATGCACTGCACACTGAATTGCATACAAACAGAGGCAATTTTTGTGGAGTTGCAGAGGAAAAAGCCCCCGAAATCCCATGAGAATCAGAAGGACTGAACGCAGAAGGGTATTGATCAGCACAGGATTTGAAGCAAAGGCTTCCTGCTCACCCCTGAGAAGAATAACAAGCTGTCAAACCTGACAGATGTATTAAGGAATTGTGAAAGACTCAGAAAACAACTAACAGACAACTTCCCATGCTGAAAAGTATATATACTGTTGCCTTTGTAATAAAGGCAGAATTCATGTCACATACAGCAAGTGGTTCTCACTCCATACCCTACAGTTTTTAAGACAACATGCAGGTTTGTGTAGATGCTCAAATATTCAAAGCAGAATCTCATACCTATTCAAATGTAAATGAATGTCGAGATAATCACAAAAGTGAAGCTGGACTAAACAGAACTCTTCTACCACTCCACCTAGACATATGGAAGAGCTCTTCAAAGACTAACTCACCAGAGCAAGAAGATGCATCTCCACCTATGTTTTGAATCCAGTTACTGCAAAAGAAAGTCCAACCATTACATCTTCAAATCTTGTTTCCTGAAGTCTGCCCATCCCGTTGGACTAAGTAAGAGTCATCTAAACACCACTAGCAGACATATATAGATAGGAAAAAGTCTGTACTTGAAAACATTAATTTTTAAAATTCTACTTATTATTAAATGGATTAAATGGATTAAATATTGATTGTAACTGTAAGCTAATCAAAGGTTACTATTACCTTTCCATTCTACCTTCTTTAAAACCATCAGTGCAGGAAGCTTCAAGGGGTTTCCAAGCACAGTAAGGATCCCTTGCTAAAACACAGTCAACACAAGTGGTGTACTTGTCACAGAATGCCACAGGAGACTGCACCACACCAGAATTTGAGCCAGCAAAGAGGAATCTTCTGCCCTAAAGGAAACAAAGCACAACAATTAAAAAAAACCCAAAACCAAAACAACAAAGCCAATCACTTTCTCAAACCCAAACGACCCAATTCACAGAACAATTTAAATATTATTAAAGAGTGGCATACATTCAGCTGTTTTTGTAAAAACTGGTGCATGAAGAGAATAAGCATTTGATTAGCTTTTATTTCTAGAAAGTTATCTTGAAAATATTACAGCAATGCTGAAAAGTGCAAAAAGACAACGAAAAACTGAAACAGGTACAGTTTATGACAGTGGAAAGTCTAACTATGTCTAACAATGGCTTTATCACACAGTTTTTCCAGAAATATGAATGCAGTAATCCTTCTATGAGGCAAGGCAAGCCTGTGCTGGTGACAAGGCTGCAGCTGGCACATGCAAGACTGAGCAGGCAAGGCTTGCTCTGTGCAGGACCTACTCCTGTTAACCCAGAACAGTCCTAGTGCCTTCAGCTCTTCAGCCAGCCAGTCTCTGCAGCCACATCAGCATCATCCTTATAAGAGTCAAATGTTTCTTAAGGAAGAACACTGGTAGTATTCCAATGAACCAGCACTGGCAAGGCACCTAGGAGAAGGCGAATATAATCAGAATGGCTGTTCAACCATTGCTGGGGATTCCAAACGAGTCTGACTCTGAGCACAGCAGCAAAAGACCACACTCATCCTCGTTATAAAGGGCAGGCAGCTGCCAGATTTCACTCATCTGCTTTAGAGCTCAGGGAAAATGATGGCTAAAGGTACACTTAGTGTCACTTTACATCTTACCAGGCAAGGCCTCAAGAAAGGGGCCTGTGCTGCACCCCAAAACCACCGCAACTAGACCCGCTACTCCTTTTGAGAGGCTCTGTATGGAAAGCTGAATGGCACACCCCACCTCAGCAGTGGGCTGGCTTCCTCCTGAGCAGAATACCGAGCAGATTTATCAGCACCCTACTGCAGTTGTCAGGCAAATAAGCTGGATCCAAGCATGGAATGGTTTTTCCTATACTGCAGCCATACAGCTCTCAGTACACAGAAATGTACTTGTGGTCTTGTCTGCAGTGAGACTGCTGAACTCCAGCAAGATGAGTACAATCACAAAGTGATGAGCAGACACCCAAGAAGAGATTTAAAGTACAGAAACATTCTTCAAAAATCTTATGTTCAGGTGCAGATGTTTGGTCCTGATATCATAAACACTCTCAAGAAAACAAATGACAGAGCATCTTAGGACTGAGTTTAGATTTTGGGGCTCACTGATGCTCTGCTCTTTCAACTAAGGACATAAGGAGCTTCCTCCATGAGAACTCAGAACACATCAGTCTCTTTAACACAATGATCATGAGGAAGTCTCTAGAGGAAGCTGCAAGACCAAGCACAAATTAGTTTGAATCCATCTCACATATAAAGGGTGCAAACAACTTTCAAAGAAACTCTCAACATTGGAAAACACAAGATAAAACAGGATCAAAAAAGAACCTGCTGACACTGCTGAAAGATACAGTTTGAAAGACAGTCAAACCTCCATTCAAATGCAGTCTTCCGTTCTGAAATTTAACATAGATTAGTGTTGGACTATGCCACAGTGCTCACAGAAGGAAGTCTACAATGTTGGAGACATACAACTTCCTAAGAATCTTCCCATTCTGCTTGAAGATTTCCACAGTGCCTGAAGGTCAGTGCACTGCTCATCTCTCTTGTGCCCTACTGGATGACGCTGAAACGGTGCAGCACTGCACATGGATTGTAGTGTCTTGACATGTTTCCCAGCCCATGGGACATGGAATTACATGGAAATGCATCCAAGAGGTCAAGGAGCATGCAGTGAGCTGAGCAAACCATTTTAAAAAATCCCAGACATGCCTTCCAGTCAAGCAGGAGTTAAGATGATCTACTCTAGGCTCATCTGACTGTGCCCACCACCCTCCAGGCACTATGGGAAGAACCTAGAAACTACTGAAAAATGCACTCAGAAAGGACTCTGACTCCAAAGAGGTTTAAAGCCCACCATCAGGGTAATTATTAGCCTCCCATGGTTAATCCACTACTATGGGGTGCCATGACATATATCACAAAACCAGCTCTGTGCTGGACTTCAGTAGCCACTGGCTGTGGAGGCAGAAACTTGTGTTTTCAGGCTGGGGAGCAGCAGGAATCCCTGCTTGGGTGGTACTGTGACTATACAATGACTATACTATATCATGAACCCCAGCACCTGACCCAAACTCCCACTCTTCATTACTGAAAACAACCTCTGCTTTCATGGGCAGCACTACTTCAGTTTTAGGGTTTTGTTTTATGTGTCAACAATTGTACTTGCAACACAGAAATTTTCACTTGCAGAAGGCACAAACTGTTACTCTCCACAGTGCCAATGCAGGAAGGAGTGTTTAATTTCAATTTAATTCTAAGCTCTGAGAGAAGTTTCTCCATGTAAAGACAGTGCATTCCTTATGCAGTCTCTATGCCATGCCTCATACTGCCCCCTTTCTGGACATCCTTGAGGAACTGAGCATGTGGCACCTGGACCCAGAGTGAATAAATCCAATGCTATTATTTCTACACTATCCCTGACTACCAAGTGTGTGCTGAAACTGCTACGTGATGTGTCTTTAGTATCAGGCTATAATGCCCATCTCTTCCTTTGCACTCCCCTGAAATGGGCGAATCATAATTAAGCCAGTGTACGAATGATCCCACAATTAGAAGAATGGGTATGAGCATATTTATTAGAGGAGCTATGTTGGGGAAGATGAAATAGGAAAGCCTTGTAGATATGATTACCTTGCAAAAGATGCTGAGAATATGGAAAATATGAGCGATATTGAAATGAAGACAAGGTTCGAGTTGTAGAGTAACTAGAGAACAATGGTATGGCCAAGAAAGGTAATCCCCCTTCTTGATAGAACAATACCCTCTGCCCAGGCAGGTCCAAAGGTCGGAGCAGACCCTACCTGCCTGGTAGAAATCCCAAAAGGCAGTTTTTTTAAGGTTTGAAACATGACCCCATATGGTAATGTGATGATTCTTATAGGTTGTATGTAAATGCTGTAGAGTTTGTAGCTTGTCTTAGATTGGTTAAAGGGAATTAGAATATTCAACAGAGAAGATGATTTATTGCATTGTAAACAGCAAATCGCTCTCTTTTACTCTCTTCTTTCTGCTCTCTCTCTCTCTTTTCTCTGGCCTGCTTTGGGCTGCATCTTGCAGCCCAGCAGGCCTCTCACGCTCACGCTCTTTTCGCAATAAACCCTCATGGTCTAAAACTCATCTTTAGAGATCTCTTGTCCCTATTTTTATCCCCATAACTAAACCCCACGGAGTCCCTCCTTACAGATGGCACCCTAAACGTGGTTGGAAGACCGACCCAGTTTCTCCCTGTAAGACGCTTCTCCGTGGATGGTAACTATTTTACCAGTTTAAAGCTACCTAAACGGTGCCGCGAGCACGGCGTGGTTGCACAGCAACAAAACGCCGGAGCTCTTAAATCACAGATGCACACCTCGAGCACAGCAATTCGTTACTAATACGGATTGCTGGAGCTCTCTGAGGAGTTTGCCTATTTGCTGTCGAGCACGGGTGATTGCTGCTGCGCGGCTCACACCCGGAGCTCTTTATAGGACCTTACCGTGGGATCCCGTATGCGCTGAGCATAGGTGGGCGCTGCTACGCACCGCTTATACTATAGCTCTGAGCGCTACCCTACCCACAAGGTCCCAAGCACGGAACACCGTTGCCCAGCAACGCCAAAACCAGAGCTCTTAAAAGAAACTCGAAAGCAGAGTCCCGAGCACGGAAAGCCGCTGCCCAGCAATGTCAAAACCGGAGCTCTTAAAAGAAACCTGAAAGCAGAGTCCTGAGCACGACGGCACTCTGAGGACAATCCCTTCTGCGGCACCGAGGTAAGCACCCCAGTAGACACACCATGGGTCAAACCCATAGTGCACACGATAGAGATCTCTATAAACAACTTAAGCGCCTATTGAGCTCCACTCCAAGTAATTTACCTAAACAGGAGCTAAAAAACCTCTTAGAATGGACCTTAATTAATTTTCCACACACGGAACGTTCCATCGTCTTTACTAAAGATTTCTGGGAAATAGTTGGGAACAAACTTTTTAATAATATTTCGCGCCGCGATCTCGCCGCCGCGGAGCTACTCCCAGCCTGCAGGGCGCTCGTGGAGCTTTTCGCTTCAAAAATGCCGCCCGCAGCACACCCCGTGTTGGACCCCCCCGCTTTCGCGATTCCGCTTCCTGCCGTCGGAACCCTGCAAGGCACCGCGCCCCACACCCCCCGCCGGTCCTCGCTGCCCCAGTACCCGCGGTCCCCACGCCGTGCCCCATGCCTTCTCCCATCGCTTCCGCCATCTCTGCCCCCACCATCCCGGCCCCGGCCTTCCCCTTACTTCCTGCCGTCCCCGTCCCCTTATCCCCGGCCCCCAGTTCCATCAGTGTCACCGCTGTACCACCCTGCTTCCCCACCCCCACGGTCTCCTCCACTGTTCCTGTCACTGCAGCGACCCCCCGCCCGCGCCGCCTCTCTCTCCCTGCCGCCACCGTGGCGACCCGCCCCATCCCTGCCCCCCGCACCCCTCCCCGCTCCCGTCCGGCTGCAGCCATGGCAGAGCCCGGCGGGAGCGGCTCGGTCACTGCGGCTCCTCCCCTCGCTCCAGCTGCTGCAAGCTCCCTCACTGATATAATCGCGGCTACCCCCCCCCCCCCCCACGGGGCTGGCCGCTCCCCTCCTGTTTCCCGCGGGCGAGACCCCGGTTCAGTCTGTTATCACCGCAATGCCTGACAACCCAGTAGCTATTCAGCCGCCTACGACCCCACCGCCCGCCATGGCATGCTCGCAGCACGCCCCCGCAGCCTGTACGCCGCCCCTCCTGCCCCGCAACACCCCAACATCTTCTCCCGCTGACGAGACTGCCGCGCCGCCGCCGCCCCCTGCAACCCCTGATGTCCCAGCACTGCCGGCCGCGGCTCCAACCATCGTTTCCACAACTCCACCATCCCCCGTGCTGCACAACCCGCGCTGCATTCAAACCCCCACCACCATGAATCTCATGCGAACCCCGTGCAACAATCAGCGCATGCGCAGCTCCTACAACCCCCGATCACGACAGCGCCTCTGAGTCACCTAATCCAACATCCCAACGCTCAAACCGTGCAACGAGGAGAGGGAGGCTACATTATAACAACTGCGTTAACAAGTACAGAACACTCCCAGCATTATTTTCATAATTTTCAATTAACTGACTTGCACGAAGTTAAACACCAGATTTGTAAAGAAGAAAGTCTAAACCCTTTAACCATGCCTGAGTTGAAAATCACTGCGAATGAACTTGCTCCGCTTTTTAATTTGTTGAGAGGAAACAATAGCGTTAAATCCTGTTATTAAATTAAATTAAATATCTCTCACTCCTGAAACTTGCAATGCCTTAGAAAAAATCATTCATGCCTTACAAAACAGACAGGCATATCACTGTATGCCCGATAAACTCTTTTTCTTTGCAGTATTAGAAAAAGACCTGAGACTGTGTAGTCTCATTTTTCAATGTGATTCTGCTACAAAAGATCTGTTGTTAATAATTGAATGTGTTCTTCTCTCTTACAGGTTGCCAAAGACATTCATCACACCTTTAGAAATGATATCTCAAAGAATCATAAAAGGCAGAGCAAATCTTTTCTCAATAGCAGGTCGCGAATTTGCAATTATTTATCTGCCTATAATCAAAACTTACTTTGACTGGGCAATGCAAAAATCAGAAAACTTGCTGTGTATCTTGCTTGATTTTCCAGGCGTTTGCTCTATTCATTATCCAGCACACAAACTGATCAAAGCTAAATTATGCTCCAAAGAGAAACCTATGATCAGTGAAGAGCCTTTAAATGCAGTCACTATCTTCACCGAAGGGTCAAAGCAAACGCACAATTCAGTATTCATTTCACAAAACAAACATACTAAAATCTGGAATCAAAAAATGTTCAAAAACTTAAAACCTTACTTCAGGCAGCAGTTGTGAGAGCTTTTCAGCTCTTTCCAAAGTCTTTCAACCTAATCACTGATTCGGCATTTGTTGCTAATATTATTAAAATAATTGAAAGATCTGTTCTAAAGGATGTGAACAACAAGTTGTGTCTTTGGCTCACCTGTCCTTACCAAACTCAGTCACACAAAACTAATCCTTGTTTTTCACACATCAAGGTTTTGTATGTTTACAATTCTTTGACTAGCTCTGCAGAAGAGCCTGACCCCCCAGTTTTAGTTGAAAATGTAGAATCAGAACAAATAGAAAAACCATACAATTTTGTAACTTGGGGGAAGAGATTTGCATGTGTTTCTACAGGTGAAAGCCTCAAGTGGATTCCAGCAAAAAACGTAAAACTGTATCACGCATCCAAACCTGCCTAAGCCTCCACACCAGCCAGCAACCCTGCAACTGAAAAGCAGGAAGCAAGTACCCACACCTGAGCCGGCAGAACCATCAAGAAAAAGTATTCTGCCAGAAGGCAGCTCAAGAAAAAAAAAAACCAAAAAAACCAACCTTTAATCATTTACGTGAATGCATGTTACTTTTATTCCTTTGCTTTAGTTTCTGTAGTGAAGCTTTATCTGTAAATCAACCAAAAATTCTAATAGTAGTAATTGTAGTTTTAGTAACAATACCCTGTACACTCCAGTGTGTACAAAAGTTAATGAGTAAAACTGTTTCTAGTATCTTAGTTGTTCAACAAAGAGGGGGAGATGTTGGAGAAGATGAAATAGGAAAGCCTTATAGATATGATTACCTTGCAAAAGATGCTGAGAATATGGAAAATATGAGCGATATTGAAATGAAGACAAGGTTCGAGTTGTAGAGTAACTAGAGAACAATGGTATGGCCAAGAAAGGTAATCCCCCTTCTTGATAGAACAATGCCCTCTACCCAGGCAGGTCCAAAGGTCAGAGCAGACCCTACCTGCCTGGTAGAAATCCCAAAAGGCAGTTTTTTTAAGGTTTGAAACATGACCCCATATGGTAATGTGATGATTCTTATAGGTTGTATGTAAATGCTGTAGAGTTTGTAGCTTGTCTTAGATTGGTTAAAGGGAATTAGAATATTCAACAGAGAAGATGATTTATTGCATTGTAAACAGCAAATCGCTCTCTTTTACTCTCTTCCTTCTGCTCTCTCTCTCTCTCTCTCTTTTCTCTGGCCTGCTTTGGGCTGCATCTTGCAGCCCAGCAGGCCTCTCACGCTCACGCTCTTTTCGCAATAAACCCTCATGGTCTAAAACTCATCTTTAGAGATCTCTTGTCCCTATTTTTATCCCCATAACTAAACCCCACGGACTCCCTCCTTACAGAGCTATCCATCATTATCTTCTGTGACAGAGCATATTCTGAAACTTCCTGTCAAAGCAAGTAATTTCAAGTTTTCTTTGCAGATTAAGAAAATACTTTACGTGTGTCTCTGTATACATATATATAGTCACATAAAATATATATATCTACAAACATATGTGAGTTATGAGTGTGATGTATCATACAAAAATAATACAAACATATTTCCAAAACACTAAGCACAGAAGTTTTTAATCTTGATTTTCGTTTGTCTAGCAATAACATATTCCATCCTTTTTTTCTATTGTAAGCATGAAAGGATAAATAAGCCCACAAAATGATCTTGTAAAACTTATGGCATAAAGCTCTGTTTCTCTGAGCTGATCATGTTGGCATGCAAAATTTTATTAAATATCACACAAATGTAAAAGCTGTTTCAAAGTATTCCTAAATCCCTAAGACGCAGAGCATTTATGGATCACTAGGTAGCTACTGAATGCTGGTATTACCACCAGGTACTTCAAAAGAGGCATTCATTCCTTATGAAACCCAGAAAATCTCACTGATGCTACAAGTGACTTTAGGCATAGACAGATACATTCATCTGAAGGTCTGAGGAACTAGGGCCAGAAACCTAACTCGTCTACCAGCTACACACGGTGATTATCCTCCTACTGTCACAAAACCATTCCAGGATTAAACCAAGTGACTGATGAGTGGTGCAGGACAGCTGCTAGGTTTGGAGCCAGCAGCAGGTCTTGTGCCATGCAGCTGGAGCTGCAGCTGGTGCCCCCATTGGGCAGACAGAACCTCACCAGGGGTCCTCATCCACAGCTGTAACAACATGACACATCCAGCATGCAGAAGCCTGTGAGATTTTGGACAGCAGAAATCAGTTAGCTACACACTGACGAGTCTCTCTGCTAGAAGACTGTTCTCTCTTCTTAGGTCTGTTTCCCCAGAACCACACACCACTACTCTGCTAACCTTAGCCCCAGGGATTTTTCTGCACAAATCTACAGCAGCCACTAGGGCTCAGGTTATTTACATTACTCCAAACCTGAGATCTGGTCTCTTCAAACACCTTACCGTTTCCAGCTGCTGCACACGGAAACGAAGTGAAGACCTGCATACCTGTGCCCCACCAGCCTTTCCCCCATGTCCATGTACCTTCAGAAGCTTGCCACCTACCAAACATACAGAAATGCAGCAGGCAATACATGATTGCTGCAGCATGATGAGTTACAAATGCAGACTTTGGCTCTGTGCACAGCGATCTTGTCACAAGGTAACAAAGTGGTACAAAGAACTTTCGTGAAAGAACAAAATTAGATGAATGCTGTGATGCTTACAGCACTTACAGTTCTGGATGAAAGCAAAAGAGTTTGGACTGGTTCAAAATTTGGAAAAAGCTGTGTTTCTTCAATAATATGCATTCAATTTTCATAGCTGATAGCTTTGTGCAGGGCTCCTTGATCTGAAACAACAGAACAATATGTTTCGGTAAGATCCTTGAAACAAAAAGGCAGGAAAAGAGCCTGCACAATTGCTGTAAATTGTCTCAATAATCTGCTTTCTGTTCAGCTGAATAATTCTGTGTCAAAGGCAACCATCACACTTGCCATCATCAGGACCTCTGAGCAAGAAATGGTACACAGATTGGTACACAGATTGACCAGTTGGGGATTATATTGTGTGTTTTGCTGAACTCATTGAAGCTTTGCAGTTCTTTTCCTGCAATATATTTTCAAAGCACCTAAGACTGTTCACTTACTGTGCACCTTACCTTTTAACGAAAACACCAGCTGGTGTAAAAGCACTGTAAATATGGAAATCTCAAGAATTTCTCTAAGAAAACAAATGAATCACTGCATCATGAAAAAAAGCGTTTTGCAGAACTCACCTGTACTGATGAACATAACATCATAGATTGTGCCATTGAGTGCTCTGAATCTGTCTACTACAATCTGTGTATACCTCACATCTTGCTTTACTAGCCGAGGTCTGTCTCCCACTGGGGTCACTGAGTCATACATTAGAGGATGATATTTAACAAACAGCAATGTTTTGTCTGGTAAATTCAGAGAACTCATGTAGTTTGATGCTCTGGCTTCATTGTTTATACACTAACAGGGGGGACAGGCAGGGGGTGAGAAATAAAAGAGACAACCAAATTGTATCATTTCCTCCTACAAAATAAAGGCAGTTAACAGCAGTTGTATGCATTTTCTTCTCCACATTATTTTGGCTACTAACCACACCTGTACACTAAACTCTTTGTACCAAGGAAGGTCCTCACCTCTCACTGCACTTTGGTTTCTGGGATGTACAAATCCCTGAGCTTTGGACTACATTTTTGTTTGGGTCCAAAATACATTCTAGGAAAACATTCCTTCTGTGCTCTCATGCATCTTCACTACTTTTAACCGGTACATCTTTAAGAACTAGCAACAATATGACTGTAAGCAACGTAAGGAAGTAGGGAAAGTCTGAAAGAGACCCAGTAGTAGCAAAGTTTTAGTTTGCAGAGCAGTGCACTACATTGGATAAACATGCTGATTCTACTGAGACAATGCAACAGTTGCTATATTTCTTTTCGTCTGAACTAAAAGGAATATACTGAGTTCTATTTTACAAAGAGAAAATTATTATCAAAATAATGAAAATACAAACCCAGCAAATAACTTAATTCTAAATTAAAAAAAAAAAAAACACCAAAAACCCAAATACTTTGATTCCCAAATAAAAAATTCAGAATACATCACATGAGTGTTCTTTTACAAAGTCTTTACAACAAGAAGTAACCAGCTAAGGGCAAACAAATCATTAGCAGGTTACTAGTATTCCCTAGTCTGTTTACTACTGAGCATTAAAAGAAGTCATCAGATCCAAGATTACAGAAATTTACTGCACCAGGCCGAGGATTAGGATTTTCCCTGTAGTATCGCACCCACTTTACATGATGAGACGGTTCTACTCTACCACTCTGCATGTATCTTCCTTTTGAGAAAACCTCTTCTACAGTAGACAGGTTGTATGCACACACTGCTGACAACCCCACATTATTCCTATAAGTTCGGGAAGAAATTAGGAAAGAAACTAAAATCCAACAAAACACAGGAGTAATTATTATTTTCCTGTAGTAACCAGTTGAGATGAAAGGTACTTAACCAGGAAAAGGCTACAGCACACTTACAGTTGTGGGGTGAAGACTCCATATATCAGTGGTTCCTTCAGTGGAGATTTGAGAATAAAAACATCATTGATAACATTGAAAATTAAATTCTTATCAGGGATGGTACAAAGCAGTCTGGCCTTGAGAAAGGAAGTCCATTTTTTCTGCAAGGTCCTTAATCCTCCTCTGTCCCTCTTATGGTATTAAAAAATTTTAAAAGTGTTTGTGAGGAGAACTAGCAGCATTTGGATGCAACTCACGGCCCGGCCGCCCCGACCCCCCCGCCGCCATGTCGGTGAATCCCATGGCCTACGAGACGCAGTTCTTCGGGTTCACCCCTCAGACGTGCATGCTGCGCGTCTACATCGCCTTCCAGGACTACCTCTTCGAAATGATGCTGGTGGTGGAGGGCGTGATGCTGAAGAAGCTGGTCGGCATTCCCGGCTGTAAAATCAGCCCTTCCCAGATCCGGAAATGCACCGAGAAATTCCTGCTCTTCATGAAGGAGCACTTCGATAAACTCTTCGCTAAAATGGAAGAAATGCTGCTGCAGCTGGTGCTGAACATCCCTGAGAACGTGCTGCTGCCAGAGGACAGGGTGCAGGAGGAGTATCGCTACAGCAAGGAGGAGTTCCAGGCGCTGCAGGATGAGCTGCAGCAGCAGTGCAGGGCCGAGGCAGCCGTGGAGCAGGCGCTGCGAGCAGAGCTGGAGGAGCAGAAAGTTGTCAGGGCTGAGCTGGAGAAGATTTTGCAGTGCTTCGATGGGCTTGAGAACATCTGCAGGGAGCACGGGGCCGGCAACTTCAAGGAAAGCTTTGCGCTCCTGACACAGAGCTCTAAGAAGCTGCAGGATGTGCTGAAAGATGTTGAGGAGAAGAGCAAAAAGATAAGGCAACATGATCAGTTAGTGTAATGGAAATTCTGAAAAGGCAACAGAAGTCATACAGAGAGTTTGCTTAAAGTTACAGAGGCTTAGCTTTCCCTTGCTGCCCTCGTCCTGTAAGGATCTGGACTAAAAGCTGTTGAACTGTGCCGTTTTGCATCTCCCTAGGGCAGGAGGGGGAGAAAAGCCTGTAAAATGTAACTCAGATTGTTAACTTTGAATTAATTTTGGGTTGGATAACTGGGCTGTGGAGGTCCTTTCCTGGCTGCTGAGTGTTATATTTGAGCACAGTGTAACACTTGCCCGTTTTTAAGGTTTATTAAAACAAAGCCTCATTAAGACTTGTAGAAATGTGTGGGTGGGTTTCCAGCCTGAGGCTGTGCAGGTAATGGGGTCAGCGAGGACATGGGGACTTTGCCAGTTCCCAAGGAGCTGCCCGGCCCTGTGCCTTTCACTGTTTAGAAAGCCAACAAGGAGGAAGTGCATGGAGATGGATGACACAGTGATGCTGTTGACAAGGCTCTGATGAGACCTGTTGAAATCAAACCAAATTTCAGCTGAGTTTCTGGAATCTCAGGGTTCCTCACCACTCCACCTGTGCTTGTGTTTCTTAGCATGGAGCTGCTGCTCCACAGAGCAGAGGCCACTGGAGGAAATGTGCAATTCCATCACTTTGTCCTACTTCACCTTATGTTGCTTTATATATATATATGTATTTGGTTGACTTTATTTTTGTTGCCCTTTAGTGTCTTTTTTCTAAGACACCTTTAGTGTCTTTTTTCTACTAAATAGGAAAGTTCCTTTTATTGATGTTTAATCAGATTTACCTGTAAAAATGTTGCAAAGACTGATAAGCTCTTTTAAGTGTCTTCATTAAACTTATTCTCTCTGTACTTAATTAAAAATCCCTGACAGTCTGTGCATCTTTCCACTGCAGTTTTTTAATCTCCTGTTTAGTCCTATCATTAAATATCAATATTAATATCTATTTTACTAGCATGGAGGTTTAAAAGGAATTAACCCTGAGAATCATTTAGAGGTGACTGCAATAAAAAAATGTATAAAAAACATAAAACACGGTTTGGAATTCTTTCTTTCCTGAATGGGAAAGAATAACATGTGAATAGTGTCAGCAGCAGAGGGCACCAGCAGCCCAGCCCAGGCTCAGCTCCACAGGAGCTTGGTCTGTTTTTCCTACTCAGTGTAACTTTCCTGAACACCAAAAATTATGTTATCTCCTCAGATGAATCCGTTGTTTTGTCCTTAATAAATAGGAGATATTTTTCCTGGGCATTTCAAGACAGGAGTGACCACACAGAGATTGGCAGAAAGCTAGGTCTTGCCAAGTTTATACACCCCAACACTATATTTTCCTTTAAAAAGGGATTATTCCCACTTTCACACGTTTCTCCTCTCCCAAACAGAGAGAGACAATTTCACCACCAGGCCAGGGTTCTCCCCAGTACATCCTTCCCAGCTGGAGGGGTGAGTGGGAAATGCTGGGCATGACAGCTCTACTGGGCTGTACCTGACCCACTCCCTGACCCCTGGGATTTTGATGTGCTGCTGTGTCACCAACCAGGACAATGTGTCCACAATTAAATCTGAGATTGACCATCCCACCCTCCTGGTGTGAAAATCAACCCATGCTGGTCTTGGGCCCTCCTGTGAAAGTCCCTTCCCACCTGCTCCCAGAAATGCCATCCTGCCACATGCGCTCCTGGTGCTCCAGTCACCATAATTAACTATTTTACATTAAATAGTAAATATACCCTGATGCTACAGAGAGTGATGCAGAAGCAGTGCCCTCAGGCAGCAACCTGTGGCAGCTCATGAATTCATGGAGTTCTTTAGGCTAGAAAAGCCTGAGCATCAAGGCCAGCAGTTCCCCCAGTGCTGCCACAGCCACCACTCACCATGTCCTCAAGTGCCACATCCACAGCTGCTGGATCCAATGGTATTGGTGAGGCATTCCCAACTCCAAATCATGTCCAAGTGTTTATGGGGTCTGTGGAAGTTCAGACTCTCATGAGCAAGCAGCTCAAAACATCCTGACTCCATCCCCAGTGGCCTCTCCATCCATTCTTGTCCCGTTGTCCCCAGGCTCCCATCCCTCTCAGAGGCAGATCCAGCATGTCCGTGGCCATGGCACAGGTCCCTTTGGTGACAAGGCAGGCACAGACAGGGTGGCACCAGGCTGCTGCAGGAGCAGGACCTGGGACTGGCTTGGAAAGGAGGGGGAGAACTTCCACATGGATGATTTTAATGCTCATTTTCTCCCAATCCTTGCGCAGAGCCAGAATATTTAGAGCCCCAGGCTGGGAGCAAGGTACTCATAACACCCAATGTAGAAACAGTAACCAGCTGTTGATAAAATATTTCCAAGAGCATTTTGCAGGAGAAACAGCCTCGCTGTTAAGCACTTGGTCCAATGAACACCGTGGCAGCAGAGCTGAGGTCTGAGGGCCACAAAGGCACTGATTTTCCTACCAGGATAATGCCCTCCTGGTCTGGGACATGTAGGAGCTCCTGGGGGCTGGGGATGGACTGGCAGCTGGATACTCCATCAGACAGGGAATGCTTTTGAGCCCCTTTACAGATCCTGGGACTGTCAAGCTTTCAGCAAAACTCACCCCTGGGAATAAAAGCATGTTCTGGCTGTGAGGAGGAGGGTGTGCAGCTGGATTTGCAGCCTCTGTGCATGATGAGAGGGTCGGGTGAAGTGGGGAAGGACACTCTGTGTCCCAGGAGTGCTGGTGTCTCCAAAACACCCTGCACACCCAGGGGGTTCAGTCCCCTCTATAAGGGGAGAACAGAACATTTAAATTAAGAAATTTTTTGGCAGTATTCACAGGCAATTGGAGCACTCAGGGTCGGGGGTGCAGCCCTCCTTGTTTTAGATGCTGAATAATGATGTAATTAGCAGCCGTTAATAAACCCACACCTGGAAAAATGCTGGAGTGGGGGAAGGAGGCGGTTGCCATATGTCTCCACATTAAAAGCTTTAATTACAGACAGGAAATACTGGTGGTAGCCACACACTTTAATTGCTTCACCTCAAGCTAGTGCTGGGTCAGCTCCTGCCTTTGTCATCCTGCGGTGGTGCAGGGCTCCCATCCCTGTCCCCATCCCACCAACAGGGCAAGAAAAAAATGATAACTTTTCAGTCTAACAATGAAAAAACCCCTGAAATGGCAAAATTTTTTTTTCCACGGGGATTTTGGCTGGCACAAACTAAGCAAGAGCATCCCCCTTCCTGAAACAATCCTGTGGAACCTCCAAATAAAAAATAATACAGATTGACAGAGAGCCAGGCACCGTGAGTTATTCCAGCTGGTGAGTGCAGCAGCTCCTCCCTAATGTGTTTGCAAATCACACACCATAAAACGGGATGGGAGTGAACACTCTGTGTCCTCAGTAGGATTTCTGGAGAGCTGCCCCAGTGCTGCCTCCCCTGCCCCCCAGCCCTGGCAATAAAATAAATGGGGCACAGAAGATGGGCATTCAGCTGCCATTAGTGGCAAAACACTGATTTACTCAAGCGATGAAGCTTAGTCAGGGCTTGGCTGCTGATGGTTCCTGGCCATATTTGCTGGACCTCCCTGGAAATTGCTTTAGAAAAGAACCTGGTAAATGGCTTTTTCCTACTCAAGGAGAAGAAAAGGAAAAAACCTGGAAACATTTGGCAACAAAGGAATCCCTTTCACATGTAAGATTTTTTCCCCTAATTAAACCATAGGAAAGAGGGAATGTGGTTAAAGAGGTTCTGCTGAAGGGAAGCCTTGGAGACAGCTGTGCTTGGTGTGGAGCAGCATGGACAACAATAAAGGGTGAAGCTTATGATTCCCCTTTGCTGGGGACTGGAAAAACTATGTCACTCACCCAGCCCAGCATGGCTTTGACTGCTCTCCTGGCTGTTCATCCTGCCCTGCATCCATCTGACTCCTGCTGCAGTTGGGTTTGGGTTGGAAGGGACCTTAAAGATCATCAATTCCCTGCCGTGGGCAGAGACACCTTTCACTAGGCCAGCTTGCTACAAAAATATCACAGAAATTTAATTTCAGCTTGAAGAGGAATTAAAAAGCAAAACAAAACAAGAAAACAAACTAGAAAAATAGCATTGAAGTAAGATGGAACCATTGGAGGTCAGTCGACTGAAGGGTTCCTACAAGTGGTGATGTCCCAAAACAGAACACTTTGAACCCAATGGTCCCACAGCTGTGCCCCCTCTGCTTGGTGTCTTTGTAGCTCTGATTCTCTGGCAGCTGTGCCTCCTGGTGATCCCTGCTCCTGGGGATTTCATTACCTCTCATTTCCATGTAGAAAGGAAATTCTCCCGCTGCTTTGTCTGCTTATCCCTCCTGGGCTCTTATTACTCCCACTTACACAATTCAGAATATTATTGCCTCCTGTCACCTTAATTTCTAATAATTAGTATTTGGTGTAATACTTCAGCAGACAGCAGCTCTTAATGAATATTATAATAAGCACTAAATTATAATTTACTGCTCTAGAAATCCATTTTGATATGTAGCCCACTTACAAGAAAATGAGGGGGAGCAGCTTTCAAGCCATTTGCCTGGCTGGTACCCACCCCAAATCGAGTCCCCATAAGCTCCATGGGTATTTACTGGCCTGGGACACATCACTAACCAGGTCAGGGCTGGATGAGCCATGGTGACAGTGATGTGACCCCACCAGGACGCTGCATCCACAGAGAACCGGCAATTATCTGACCTCAATATTTTATTCACTCCCTGACAAAATGCTGGGGTATGAATCCACCCAGAATGGGCAACAGCATTAATCCAGGAAAAGGGCTTGTGCAGTAAGGAACCCTTGATGTCCCCATTTCCCACCCGAGCCTCTGCTGCTCCCTCTTATGAAGCTGTTTTCCCTCCTTATGTGTTGGTGGTTGCCAGGAATTTATTTATCCATCAATTAACAGGTGGATTTAGCACTGGCAGCTATTGGGGCAGAATACACAATCCCAAAATGGTTTGGGTTGAAAGGGACCTTTAAACTCATCCAGTTACAACCCCTGCCATGGGCAGGGACACCTTCAACTATCCCAGGATGTTCCAAGCTGTTGAAAATGCTTCCTTTGTGAAAAAAAAACCTTTGGAAAAATGGACCTCTTTCTCCTGGACAAAACATGCCATAGAACTAAGTGAATTGGCAGTCACTGTTCACAGATCATTGCAAAAGGGGTAATTATCACCTCCAGCTCAGAGACTCGTGTAAAAAGTCAGAGCTAAGCAGGAGACACACAAGGTAAAATCAGAGAATGTGTAATGAATACAAGCATGGAGTCAGAGTCCTGAAAAATCCCAAAGCTGGCAGGTGGCCTTGCCCTTGATAGTGGTAGGGTTCTGAAAGCAGTTTGCAGTGGCTCAGGACAGGAGGAAAAGTGTTCTGTCATCTCTTTAGGGAAGAAGTTGTCTGATGCAGCTGCTTCTGAACATGAAAACCAACAATCAGGAAGAACAGCAAAGGAGTATTCTTGCTGCCTGAGCCCAGCATTTCCTGAGG